>CM066034.1:546959510-547116980 GCA_033557465.1 Ichthyophis bannanicus | reverse complement strand
CCTGGATGGATCTGATTGCAACCTGGTCCAATGCCAAAGCACATTGTGCCTTCAGTCGCCACAAGGAGTTCGACTCCAAGAATGTCTAAGCCCTGGCCTCTCATCTATTTTGTGCATTTTTCCATTGTGGCCGTCTCTTAGGGTGATTGATTCATAGAAACATAGAAACATGATGACAGAAAAAGACCACATGGCCTATCTAGTCTGTCCTTTTCATATCAACAACTACAACAGTCCCCCTTTTTACCTTTAGAGATCCTCTGTTTTTGTTCCCATGCTTTTTTGCATTCAGTTACGTCCTCATCTCTACCACCTCCACTGGGAGCCTATTCCACGGATCCACTACTCTTTTCCGTAAAGAAATATTTCCGCATATCATCCTGAATCTATCTCCCTTCACCCTCATCTCATGTCCCCTCGTAGCAGAACTTGCTTTCAATTGAAAGAGGCTCTCTCCCTGACATTTATGCCACGGAGGTATTTAAACATTTCAATCATATCACCTCTATCCCGCCTTTCTGCTAAGGGTACATATTAAGATCCTTCAGTCTGTCCTCATATGCTTTATAATGAAGACCACTAATCATTTTAGTAGCCACCCTCTGCAACCGACTCCATCCTGTTCACATCCTTTTGAAGGTGCGGTCTCCAGAATTGCCACACTATACTCCAAATGAGGTCGCACCAAAGACTTATACAGAGTCATTATCACCTCCTTTTTTTCTGCTAGCCATTCCTCTGTATGCACCCAAGCATCCTTTTAGCTTTTGCCGTCGCCTTTTCTACCTGTTTAGCTACTTTAAGATCACAGACATAACCACGCCTAGGTCCCGCTCTTCTTTAGTGGACAGAAGTACTTCACCCCCTATACTATATTGCTCCCTTGGATTGCTGCAGCCCAAATGCATGACCTTACATTTTTTAACATTAAATCCCAGCTGCCAAATTCTAGACCATTCTTCAAGCTTAGCTAGATCCCTCCTCATGTTATCTACACCTTCCTGGGTGTATGCTCTTGCAGATTTTGGTATCATATGCAAAGAGGCAAACCTTACCCGACAGCCCTTCTGCTATATCACTAACAAAGATGTTAAAAACAGAGCAGCATTCGGGTGTCATGTTGCTGGATTGCATAAACAGAGCTTGATTTTTGGATCCAATGTGGTTCTTGGAGCGATCAATCCTGTACCTTCTACAAGTCCAGGGCCTGTTGTGCCTGTCCTCTTGGATGACCCAGTTCTCTTCTTGCTTTATGGCCTAGCTCTTGGGAGGTGGCGCTTAGCACACGAAGGCTTCTTGCTAGCAGTGGTTACTACTGCCTTGAAGGCAAAGCGTGGTTCTGCGTGACTCTCCAATGTGTGAATATGGTGTATTTTTGAGGACTGTTGTCTGGAGTGCCACTTAGCCCCTCGGAAAGTGGAGTTGCCATCCTTGCATTTCTGCAAGACAGGTTTGATAAGGGCCTGTCTCTTAGGGCCGCAACTTGAATTAAAAACTATCATGCCTTCGAGGGCTGGAAGCTGGTTGCTCCATAGTTTCGCCACCTGGATGTGGCCTCCTTCCTTAGGTGCGCCATTTGTGTCTTCTGCAGTCATTCCACTGTAGGATTTGGGTCTTGTTCTTCAGGCCCTGTTGTCTGCATCCTTTGAACTGTTGAAACGTATTACAATTAAGGATCTATCCCTCAAGACCATTGTTTTGGTAGCTATTTGCTCAGTGCTTTGCATTTCAGAGTTTCAGGCTCTTGTGTAGAGACCATTATCTGTTCTTGAAAGAGGCATTGTCTCTTTGGCTGTTCACGTTTTGCTTAAGATAGTTTTCATGTGGTTTGCCTTCTTTCCTTTTCAGCAGAGCAGTGTAAAGGAAAAGACAAAGGCCTACATTTAGTGAACATTCGCAGCATACTCAGGTATCTGGGGGTCACTAATTCTCTCCGAACGTCAGACAGATTGAGCTGTTTACAGGTCTTCGTAAGGGCAAGGCAGCTTCTAAGGATACCTTAGCCCATTGGATAACAGTGTCCTTTGGACTATCTTTTTGTGTAATCTTGTGTGTAATCTTGCTATACCAAAGGGATCGTAGGTGCACGCCAGTCAGGCTCAAGCCTTGTCCTGGCAGAGTGCAGTTCTGTTGCCTCTATTAACATCTGTAGGGGTGCTGCTTGGACATCCATGCCAGGGCAGACGTGGCATTCGGTATAGATGTTGAAAGCAGCCGTTTCTTGCTGTCAGGTGGATTTGTAGCTATGACATATCCCACTTGTTTGGACTGGTCTATCAGGAAGGACTGGAAAGTGACATTTACTTACCAGATAATGTCTCTTCCTGGAATCCTGCTAGACTAGTGCAAGACCTGTCTTTTGGCACTCTGCTACCTCTAGGGTTTAGCCTTGTAAGCTTGACCTTCATGACAGCTTATTCTGTTTGGTGGCTGTTCTAGACATAATTCTGTTCCTCTCATCGAGGTTTGTTTATTTGTATTTGATATACAGCCCTTTATGACAGGGCGGTTTACAATCATTTTAACATTCAGAAGTCGGCACAAGGCCAGATAAAGGAAAAGAACTACAATTGTGACAGAAAATAGGAAACGAGAAGAAACGTAGAGCAAGACATAGAGAAGAGGTAGACAAACATGAATAAGCCAGGTCCAGCTGTGTGAGTTTGAGAGGTTGTATGCAGTGGTGAATAGATGGGTTTTCAGCAGAGATTTAAAAGTAGAGTAGTTCTGTTCCAGTCAAAGTGGTGCGGGTAGAGAATTCCAGAGGGCAGGACCATGGAAGAAAAAAAGCAGAGTGACGAGTAGACTGTAGATGCGCGCGTGATGGTGTAGGAAAGTGCAGACGATTTATGTGAAGGGAACGAAGGTTGCGTGAAGGAGTATGAAAGTGGAGGAGATCTGTAAGGTACTTTGGCGTGTGGGCATGAATGACTCGATGTACTAACATAAGTATCTTGAAATTAACAATATTCTACAGGAAGCCAGTGTAATTGGAATAACGGGTGTAACGTGATCTCTGCGTGAACAAGTAATGATTATGGCTGCGGTGTTCTGTATAAGTTATAGACGACGTAACTGAGTGTGAGTGGCGCCTGCGAGAATGGAATTACAGAAGTCAAGCTGAGTAATGACTGGATAAAGTGAGGGGTAGTCAAGGCAGAGGGAAAGAGAAAAGGGCGGATAGATCATATTTGGCAGAGAAAAAATAGGATGTCTTGGCAAGCTGGGAAATATCCTTATGGGTGAGGTTAGTCAAGCAGGACCCCCAGATATTGGAACGAGGGGACCAGGGGGATTGCAGAGTTTCCAATAGCGGGGGTAAGTGAAGGGCAGGGGCTTCCAAAGGTAAACCATGTGGAGGATGTTTTAGCCAGATTAAGATGAAGGCAGTTTGAAGATAACCAATCAGCTACGAGGGTGAGACAGGAGTTTAAAGGACCAAGATCTGGATGAAGGGGAATGATGTCTGCGTAATAGAAAGCTGACAAGGCCAAGTGGTGCAAGAAAGAGATTGAATAAGAGAGGGGCCAGGACCCTTGAGGAACACCACAGGGAGGGGGGTTGGGGGTAGTGTCAGAAAAGGACTGAGATCCAGTAGATGAGGCCACAAAGAGCGGAAGGAAAGGAAAGAATGAAACCAACAATAAACAGTACCCCTAAGGCCAGCGTCCCGGAGGCATGAAAGGAGTGGTGAATGATCAACTAGATCAAACGCAGCAGAAAGGTCGCGAGAAACCACCACTGAAATGTCACCCCTGTTGTGTGAGGAATGGAGTTCATTGAAAAGTGCTACCAAGACTGTCTCATCGCTATGTCCCTGACGAAAGCCCGATTGGCGTGGGTGGAGAACGTTTATTGAATGGAGGTGTTGTGATTGCTGGGCAAAGACAGTTTTTTCTACAATCTTGGCAAGAAAGGGAAGGTTGGACACTGGGCGGTAATAGGCTGGGGTTAGAGGGTCAAGGGAAGGTTTCTTGGAGATGGGACATACTAAGGCGTGTTTCCAGAGGGAAGGGAAGATTCTGGTAGAGAGACAGGAATTGACCATGGAGAGAATATGAGGCACGAGGGTAAGAGAAGGTTCAAGAAGCCAGCCAGAAGGGATGGGGTCGAGAGGGCAGGTGGTCTTGCGTGCTGTAGAGATGGAGGTTATAAGCTCTGAGGTGGTAATTGAGTGGAAGGTGGACCAGCAATGGACAAGAGGGCAGAGGGGGAGGAGAAGGAGGGGGGAGGATAAAGGAGGGGGAACAGAAAGGTAGGATAGCACGCAAGTCCAGAATCTTGGTTGCGAAATGCAAAGCCAGCTGAATAGAGGTAGGCATGGGATGAGAGGGCACAGGGGAAGGGCCAGAATGAAGTGGTGAGGGATCTGAGCACAGAAAAGCTGTCTGAAGGTATTGGGAGCAGTAGTGATGTAATCAGAGAAGAATGATAGTTTAGCCTGGTGAACTGAGGAATGATAGTGCCGGTGGTGTACGTGAAATTGAGCCAGGGCGTGTGAAGTACGGTGCTTATGCCAAATGCGTTCTGCTTGACGAAGGTGGGTGCATAAGAGACGAAGGCCAACATGAAACCATGGCTGGTGAGTCGAGGTGCGTTTTGGCAGAATTGGCTAAAGGGGCGCGAGCTGATCAAGGGTGGAAGATAAGGCAGACGTCCAGGTTGAAACGTATTTGGGGAGAGAGCAGGGAAGTTCTCTGGAAGAGGTAGGTGGGCAGGAGGAAAGAGCTGAAGAGTGAGGAGTGATGCAGCGGCGCAGGGGAATGGAGGAGAGGGTGGCAGGTGGAGAATCCAAGCAGGTGGAAAGCCGGGGGTGGGAGGATCCAGCAGGAATGTCAAGCAAAAGTGATCGGTCTGTAGGGTATATTAGTAGCACAAAAATAAGTTAGACTCTGTTGTCCAGGGGAAATAGCTACTAATACACAGCCCAAAGTTCGGTGAGTTATTCTGGCAATGAGCCACGAAAGAAGTCTGGTCTGCAGATATATATTAGACTTTATTATAAGCAACCAGTTAGAAAAATATACACACACACATATAGCTAATTAGAAACATGAGGTAGAAATTTGTTATAGTACAGATGTACACTTGGACAACGTAATAAATCACTGATTAGTAACCAGACGTCACTGATTCGCTCTGCACTGAGGAAAAGTAAGAAATATATTGCTAACCCCTTGCCCATCCGGAGGAGGAGAGAAGTCAGTACCTTAGTTCCGTCGGGCTCTCAGGAACAATGCAGTCCAAGGAGGCAGCTCCTAGCTAATGCGGGCTCTAGCCTCATCAGGCGAGCCGCAGTAAGTCCAAACCGGAGGTATCTGTGAAAGTCTTATCTCAGACCTGTGGAGGACGGCCTAGCCCACACTTAGTGGCCGTCTTGCGGAAGGGTCAGGTCGCAGGAATCAGGTACGCAGTGCACAGCAGAGAGGAACCGGTACAGAAGTCTATATGTACAGGTGGGAAAAGCCCCCCAACTCTCTCTACTAAAGTTTCAGTGCAGATTGCATTATTCTGTGTAAGAATCCTCCGTCATAGGTCCGATGATTGGTTAGCACCAGGCAGTCTGAGGTGTTCTCAGCGAATCAGGAGGTAGATGATGAGCAGCTTCTTGCAAACAAAGGAGCCATGGTAAGAAATCAGACAGAAGCAACAGTATGTAACTTCTGGGCATATACAAGTGTCCAAGGCCAGCCACGGACAATAGCTTCTGTATGTATGCTTAGAAACGCTGCGCCAGCAGTTGCTTGGAGGTCGTTTGTAGCTGAACACAGCAAAAGTGAAGTGAAGTGAAGAATCCATCTTGTCTGTGCAGGTTGGTTCAGGCCTGAGTTGCTGAGCAGGCCGGAGATTTGCATGTAGAATTGCAGGGGTACCAGCCCTACATCTTCCCCCCCCCCTTGTAAGATGGAGGATGCTACAAGGGAGTACACTCCATCGTACAAAGCCTAACTAGCAGTACTACCGTGCAGGTCAGAACCAAATGACAAATGATTGATTAATGCATGAGAAGTGGATAATACTTCAAGCACAATATGCATGAAAGGAATACTGCATGAGGAATAATACAGTGAATACACTCAAGCAATAAAAGAAGTCAAAATAAAATGACATAGATACAGTCACGTCAAATCAAGTATCCAAACCAAAAATGCATATCAGGAATGCAATATAATGAGTTAGTGTAACACCAAGGTGAACACTCAAAAGTAATGAGAAGCAATGTGTAACTGTGTTAGCAAAATAAACACATGCGAGCTATGAAAAAAAACACAACTCAGTCAAGAGCAATGGATAACTTTCAAAGAAAATGGTGATACTTATTCAAAAGTGTGACGTTCCAGCAAATCCTGCAGACGCATGGCAGGCAGCAGAGGTGCAGGATGCATAGAGCGACGAAGAGCACGAATCTGTCTCTGTTGATACAAGGAGATAAGAAACTGGAGCACCAACAGAAAGAAAAGACCAGGAACAATGACATGTGACATAAAATCAGTTTGTAAAATGTCCACATCTCGTGAATCAAAGTTATAATCAGCAATGGCAAGTTCGTCCTGGTCAATAGACAGTTCAACTGTGTGAGAGTCCTTATAGTCCAAAAGATAGGTCAAGGCTGCAGTGAAGTCAATCTCATGACCTCGAAATACATCCAATATCTGGAGCTCTGTCGAAACAGGGTCCGCATCAAGATAAAACAAGGAAACTCCACCAACATTAACAATGGAGTTCTTGGGAACATCAATCAAGCAAACATTGCAGGGTAGAGGAACTCTATTATGAATGTCATGTTTATTCATGGTGACCAGGAGTTCACTCAAAGGGGTACTAACCAGCCAAACATTGTTGACAACAGCAACGTTTGTCTCTGAAAAGTCATCGTACTTGGTCATGGTAACTTTACATTGTCCTTTCACATTTTCAGCAGACAAACCCACAAAGAGCCGTAGAAGTGTCCTTCAGGAAAGGTTTACCAGGACACAACCAATGAATGTCTTTAGAGCTTTGGCACATGCCGAGATTAGGTACTGTTGTGTAGTAGTGGTGCGTACAACAGACGATTCAAAATGCTTCTGTAAAACATGTCGGGGATCTAGGGACACAAAAACTTTCTGTGTGACAGTCTGGGACTGTGTAATCAGGAAACCAGGCGCATCCTGTAGCACGACACCAGAAAGAGGGCCAGGCTCAATCAATCTGGCAACCTCGGATCCCGCTAACATCAAAATCAGGAACAGGACCTTCAAAGTCCGGGACTCCATCTGTAAAAGAAAACAAACAGGCTATCCCGCCTCAAGGTTAGCATCACTCACTCCAGCAAGAGGTTCTTCAGGAAGGAGCTTACTGGGATGACACGGTCTAAGCTGATTAATGTGGACCCATTTAAGGGAGCCTTCCCTCTCAGTACTGGACTTCATTCAAATTTGATAAGCAACAGGGGAGGCTTTATCCACAATAGGAAATGGACCGTTCCAGCTAGGTAGAAATTTACAGTCTTTGACCTTATTCTTACCAAAATTGTAGTAGAATACCTTATCGCCAATCTGGTATTCTTTAGAGGTAGTCCTCAAATCATAGTAGGCCTTCCTACCCCTAGCAGCAGTGTCCAAATTCTTTTGGGCAAAGGCAAAGGCACTTTGCAAGTGTTGTCTTAAATGGGCAACATATTCATGAGCAGTTGTAGCAGCAGCGAGATTCACATCATTAGTCCTGTAAAGAAGATGAAGGGGTAAAACCATGTCCCCACCTGTCATCTCAAAAGGGGGGACACACCAGTAGCACGATGACGCGTGGCTCTGATAGCCATCAGGACCAAGGGCAGTTTGATGTCCCAGTCCTTCCCAGAGGAAGAAACATACTTTTTCAAGATACTGATGATAGTTTTGTTTGCTCTCTCCACTTGTCCAGAGGATTGTGGATGATAAGCAATGTGGACTTTGGCCTTCACACCTAGTACCTTCCACAGATGCTTAATGACTTGTCCCGTGAAGTGGGAACCCTGGTCGGATTCCACGCGCATGGGGAGGCCCCACCTGCTGAAAACATGGTTTAACAACAAGGTGGCCGTGGTCTCGGCGGTACAGTTGGGTGCAGGGATGCACTCGACCCACTTAGTAAATAAGCAGGTGACTTTCAACATATATTTGTTGCCTCGAGAGGATCGGGGCACGGGCCGATCCAATCAATCTGGAGATCAGACCAAGGCATGGTCAGACCTCTGTTTCTCAAAGGTGCTCTATGAAAAGGAGCTGCTGGTTGAAATCTGCAACAGGTCAGACAACCTTTAGTATACAATTGGACATCTTGGTGCATGTGGGGCCAGTAGGCCACTTGTTTCAACGTTTCATAGGTTATTCGGTCACCTCTATGACCGGCACAAGGTTCATCATGAGCGTGCTGTAACATAACTCCACGGAAGGCCCGAGGTACCACCCATTGCACAATATCATGCTTACTCGTCCGTATCAGCAGATCTTTCTGGAGATGGAACATGTCCTTGGAGATGTAGAGGATCCTCAGTTCCTCATCATCCTGACAATCCTCCAGAGTTAATGGGTGTTCCTGGGGGTTCTGCAGAAAAAGGTAGAAACGTCCAAGAGTAGGATCTTGTTTCTGGGCTTGCACGAGGTCGAGATCTGTGCTCTCGCCACACCATTGAACCACAGGGGGCATGGTGGATAATTGAGCTTGTCGCCGGTTAACCGCCGTCACAATTTGAAGGCCATTGGTCTCGGGAGCCTCCAACTGCCAGAGGTCTCCAGAGACAGCACCCTCCTTGGCAAGCTGATCAGCTAGATCATTTCCAATCTTGTCAGGATTATCAACACGGGAATGACCTTTCACTTTCTTCCAGTAGATGGTCATGTCATTTTCATGAGCTACCTTGTCCAAGGCCATAATCAATCCGGCATGTGTGACAGGTTTCCCTTTGGAATTCAGCATATGGTTAGATTTCCAAATGGGTAAGTGGGAAACAAAATTCTGTCGGACATAGTCTGAATCAGTACAGATGGTTAGGGTGTGAACCCCTCCCTGAGCAGCGGACTGGAGAGCTGCCAGGGCTGCAGCTAGCTCTGCATACTGATTAGTCTTGGTACCCAGACGGTACTTGAAGGGTTCACAAGGGTAGTTCTAGTTCCATACTACACCTATACCTGCTACCAGTTCATGGTCAGGCTCTCGACGGTAAGCACAACTGTCCACATACACCTTGGGGTAGCCTTTACAGAGGTTCTCATCATAAGGACGATGACGAGAAGGCTCAGGCGTACATGACTCCATATCGGTGTCTAAATTACCCACTAAAGGTTCTCTGGCAGTGCAATCGTGCAATTCAGCCAGGCCCTGTGCGGCGGCATCCTTGCGGTTTTGAGCATACCTGACCTCCAGGGGCCAGCCCTGAAGTGCTAAGGTCCAGGAGACAATGCGACTGTTTGACACTTGTCCTGATTTAATCCGATCACTGCCTAGGAACTTGATGGGTTGGTGATGAGTCTCAACAACCAACCTCTCACCTTGGATATAACTGCGGAAATATTGGAGGGCCAAGACTGTGGACAACAAGGATTTCTCACAGTCAGAGTATTTCTTCTCCACGTCCGTTAAAGCTTTGCTGGCATAGGCAATAACTTTCCTATCTGTGTCATGCATCTGGTACAGAACAGCACTCATAGAGTGATCGGTGAAACCTAGTTCCACGAAGAATTCTCTGCCACTCTCTGGATAGGCAAGACAGGGAGCTCGACTCAAAGCTGCCTTCAGCTCTTCTAGAGCTGCCTCTTGGTCGGGATTCCATACCCAAGGTTCATCTCTTTTGAGGAGTTTGACCAGGGGTTGGGAAATCTCCGCATATTGATCCACAAATTGGCGTGAATAATTGCAAATGCCCAAGAATGAGCGCAGCTCACTCACGTTGGTCGGACGTTTGAGTTGTTGCAAGGCCGCAATTCTCTTCCTTTGAGGCCGCAGTCCCTCAGCAGAAACTTCGTAACCCAAATAATTGAGGGATTTCTGGCACCATTGGCCCTTTGACAAGGACAGCTTTGCTCCCGCAGCTTTCAGTTGCTGGAAAACATGCTCTATTTCTTGCAAATGGTCAGTGAAACTGGTGCTCTTCACCAGAATGTCGTCTACATAGACGAGGGTGCCTCTAGTCTCAGCATCAGGCAAAGCCTTATGCAGGAAAATATTGAAGTCTGCTGGGGCATTCAAATAACCAAACGGTGTCCGATTCCAAGTATATTGTCGCCTACCGAAGGTAAAAGCCAGCTTATGCTGATCTTCTGGATGGACAGGTATAGTCCAAAATCCTGAGACCAGATCCAGGCTTGTAAAGTACCTTGCACCCTTGATGGTGGCTAAGTTCTGTTCCAGATGTGCCATAGGCCACCTGGATATAGGTACCTTTTTATTAAGCTGGCGATAGTCCAAAGCTAAGCGCCAGCTAGAATCCTCCTTGATGACAGGCCACAGTGGGGCATTGTAAGTACTGTTGCATTGACGTATAATTCCCTTTTGTTCCAGGGAATTAATGATTTCCTGAACGGATTCATAGGAGGCCAATGGGATTTTATACTGCCTCACCAAGACAGGTTTACTGTTGGGATCCGTAGTAATACGGGTGACATGTAGGTCGGTGAGACCACAGTCATAGGTGTCAGTGGCAAACAGGTCCTTGTGACGGTACAGCAGTTCTTTTAATCGGGCCTTTTCTGACTCATCAGTGCAGGCGTCTGCTTCAGCAAGTTTTCCCGCAACCATTTCGTCAAATCCCAGAACAGGTTTGTTTGAGGGTATTTCAACCTTCTCCTCAATCTCATCTTGGAGAGAGGAGACCTGGATGGCTTGGACAGCATGGGGCTCCCACCCCCCCCCCCCTGGTGGGTGAGGGAACTAACAGCCTTGTCGAGTTTACTTGACAAAATCAGATGGTCAGACTCGAGGTCCACCTGAGAGGTCACAGCACTATGTGGCCAGACAAACTGTAAGGTGAGGAGGCCTCGGGGTGAGGATCGTACACACGCAGGAGTTCCCCCCCCCCCCCTCACACAGATGTTCCAGGAAACAGGGGCTTCCCCAATAATCTGGAGACTCAATTCCACACTTGGGAACGATTCTGCCACTAGGAATCCCAGGGGTTCGCCTTTCACAAGGTGAATGCGATCTGGGTTTGGATTGGTGAGCAATAAGTGTAAGGAGGGAGCTGTGGCCTCCATGCAAGGAATGGGACCCATGGCTAGGCCCAGCTCCTCAAAACGAGAATTTGGACTGAAGAAGACCAAGTTGTCTGAGAACACATGTCCTCGGGTCACCTGTATCGGCAGGGGACAATCCTGTACCCTCCCAGGTATGTGGGTGTCTTCTGCACTGACCACTTCACAGACTTGAGGAATAGTCTGACCAGCCCGTAGGGATGGGCGGGCACCAGAGAAATCCACCGGATCTCCTTCCATCCTACTCCAGAGGATGTTGTTCACGAAATCCACATAAGTTCCCAGTCGAACAAGGCAATCTGAGCCTAAGGAGAGGGGCACCTCAAGTCCTCTGATGGAGAAGGTGTGCTGAAAACCTTTGACCCCAATTTGCAAGGGGAGATTGCAGAAGCCCATTAATGTCTTGAGCCCTTCCCCAGGCACTTGGAACGAAGTCTTCGCTCCCATTACCCATTCAAGGGTAAGCTGTTTGAGCCGATAGAAAAGCGTCTCACTGATGAGGGAGTTGTCACAGTGGGGTAATAGGTAGGCCCTTTCCTTTTGGGACATGCCCACCTGCACATATATAAAGGGACCTTTCTCAGCCGAGAATATGTCCGTCAGTCTCCTAGGGTGATCTAGGCAGGGATGGAATGGCGGAGGGGTTTGCACCTCACAACCTTCCACAGGTTCCTTCAGGAATATCTGCAGGCAGTCAGTATCAAGGACAGTGTTAGCTACTGAACCCACTGCAATGGCAACCATGTTGCTGATGCCCTGATCCTCATCTCCAGCCCTTTCATACTGGAGCTGAAGGATTTGGGGATCAGCTGACCTCTGGGAATTAATCCTGATGGACTTGTTTGTGCGTTCCACCGAACAAGGACCACTGACTCTGCTGTCATGTTTTACCCTAGCATAAGGTATGGGATGTGTGACCTGTGTCCAGATCACTTCCTGGACATAGTCCAGAATGGGGCGTAACCTTTTCAGGAGCTCATTGCCAATCACGAATTCTTCCCTAGGGCACTTGGTAATGATTACAGGATGTTTCACCTGTAATTTTCCAATTTGGAGGTTAAGCCAGACCTGCCCCATAGACTCTATGGGCTGATTCCCATAAGCTGCGAGTGACAAATCACTGGGTGTGACGTGTAGGGTCCTCTGACTCCCCAAGGAAGCAGTGAGTCTATCAAAGAGACTCGAGGTAATCAGGGTAGCCTCAGAGGCGGAATCTATCAGGCCCTCACAGAGAAATGCCTGCTGAATTGTAACAGGAACAGTGTACCTCTGTCCTTTTGGCTTGAGTTTACCCAGAAAGTACTTGTGCTTCCTGATGGTGTCGAAGGCTGGACCCTCGCTGTCCATCGCGGGACTGTCACTCTGTGTCCCTGGGGTGGCGTCTCCAGCTGGCTGCACCTGTGCAATAGTGACCTGTGGGACAGAAACAAAGTCGGTTAGTCATTCAGTCGCATTAGAAGGGGAAGAGGAGTCAACCAGTTCATCCTCTGGCTTCTGAGGCTTTGCTCGTGGCTTAGGTGGCGCACTACTAGCAGAAGCCTCCTGTGAGGAGCTGAATGCAATGGTAGCCTTCATCATATCTGTCAACTCGCTTATTCTCTTCTCCAGCTCCTGGAATTTGTCAAAACTGGGCTTTCTCTTCCAGTTCCGGTTCTGCTGAGTGAAACACTGATTCCCAGAGCGCTGCTTAGACCCAGATGACTGGTTGTTCTGGGGTGGCCTGGGAGGATTCTGTGGAGCAGAAGGAGAAGAGTTATTTTCTAACGAAAGGGTAGATTTTACAGCACTAACACACTGTTTTGGCCCTCTGGCTTTGCTTGGAGCCCGGACTGTGCTGCCAGTATTGGTTGCTCTCATGGTAGGAACAGCTTCCCAAATCCACTCAGCATGTTCTATCACACGTGACAGGGGTTCGTGACGCTTGTCAGACATATAAGGCTTAATAGATGGAAGGAGCAACTGACAGAAAAGATTACGAAACTCCTGATGGTGTTCTATTGTTTCCCAAGAAGGGTCACTCTGGAAGAAAGTCTGCCTAAGTCTGTAAGCAAACTCTCGGGGTGTTTCATTTTCCCTATGAGTCATACTAAATGCTGCCTGCTTTGCAGCAATATCATCAGGGTATGGCCCATAATGTTTCTTTAGTGCCTGTTCAAAGATGACAATGTCCTTCTTTTCATCGTCTGCCATGGCCCGAATAAATTGTTGACAAGGTACATCAAAGGACCATGGAAGATACAGAACCATGTCCTCTCCCTGGTAATGTTCAGTGCCCGAAAGGCATCTTTGACTGCAGCTAAATGTTCATTTATGGTGGCATGACCAGTTTTCTCAAAAGGTGTGACCATGCTCCGCAAGGTCTTGATAATTTGTAATTGTGCGACAGAAGCACCTTCATTTATTTGATTTCCTTGCAGGACACGGGAGCATAGAGGATTTCGCTTGCCTTCAGCTCCCTCTGGTGGTCGCTGCTGGTACAGTCTTCCATCACTAGGGGGACTTCCCACCCCCCCCTCCACCGCTCCCTGTATGGGGAGGGGTCGAGAGTAGGGTGTTTCACTCCGCCCTGTTTCTCTCCTGTGCTCATGGGCTGATGGGAGAGAACTGACTTTGTTCTGGAAAAGCTGCCTTTCTACACTGGGCAGGGTTTCCAGTGGCAAACTGCCGTCATCTACCCTCTGGTAATTCGAGAAGCCTAGAGGGATCAAATTATCCCTGTACTCTCTCATTACCCTGAGAGGTGGACACACACACCAATTCAAAACAGTCAGCTCTTAATTGCTGGATTTCGAGGTTAACTCTCTGTATTTCCTGCCCACATTCCTGACGTGCAACAACTAGCTCCCTTTGCAGATCGGCTGTACACCGTCTCGCTGCACTTAAAGCAGTCTCTGTAGACTCGAGCTCAGCCATCAAAGCACTCTCTCGCTGCTTATAAAGAGCAGCGTCCGCTTTTAACCTCTTGGTCTGGGCGGCTAGTTCAGTTCTACAAACTCAGAAACTGCAATTCCTTTTGATCCTGTGCACCCCGCTTCTTAAGAGCGGAAACCTGAGCCACTAACTCTTGGCATCGCAGACACCACAGGCTAGTAGTACCTGGGGAAAAGAGGCTACTGCTAGCCCGTCGGGTCGTCTCAGCCTGACATTCGTCAACTTGATGACGTAATTCAGCCCTCTCCTTTTCACACTGTTTTGCTGTATCCTTGGTACACTGTAGCTGACTGTGAGCTGTCCTTAAATCAGACTCTAGTGATTCAGATTTAGTTTGCAGGTGACATAATGCCTTCTGCAGTTTGTCAGTAAAAATATGCAGCACACAGGCATGCTCGGCTACCATATCCGCCGGTAATTTAGCCTTATAAGCAAGAAGCCGGTCTAGGAACTCACTGAAAAAGCTATCAGCCCTAACAAGCTCTTGCGTATCTGTTGTAAGGCACTTAGAAATTCTTTCAATGTGGTCGGCAGTGGTATCTTTCGACCAACATAGGGAAGCTAATTTCTGGAATGCCAAATCAACCTTATCTGCGTGAGCCATCGTAAATCAATAGCTGAGACTGTCTGTAAGAACAAACACTGGAATAGCTGCTGAAGAATTACTCTAATGCAGAGATCCTGTAATGTGGGTTCCAAAGCCGTCTCAACAGACAATGCTCTCTCGCCACAAACCTCAGCATAAACAGCTGCTTTGACCACAATAGACAGCACAGAGATATTACACAAATTCTGAGAGACGTAGCACAGTCAGAAATACTCATCCCGGACGAGCCCCCATTATTATGTAGGGTATATTAGTAGCACAAAAATAAGTTAGACTCTCTGTTGTCCAGGGGAAATAGCTACTAATGCACAGCCCAAAGTTCGGTGAGTTATTCTGGCAATGAGCCACGAAAGAAGTCTGGTCTGCAGATATATATTAGACTTTATTATAGGCAACCAGTTAGAAAAATATACACACACACATATAGCTAATTAGAAACATGAGGTAGAAATTTGTTATAGTACAGATGTACACTTGGACAACGTAATAAATCACTGATTAGTAACCAGACGTCACTGATTCGCTCTGCACTGAGGAAAAGTAAGAAATATATTGCTAACCCCTTGCCCATCCGGAGGAGGAGAGAAGTCAGTACCTTAGTTCCGTCGGGCTCTCAGGAACAATGCAGTCCAAGGAGGCAGCTCCTAGCTAATGCGGGCTCTAGCCTCATCAGGCGAGCCGCAGTAAGTCCGAACCGGAGGTATCTGTGAAAGTCTTATCTCAGACCTGTGGAGGACGGCCTAGCCCACACTTAGTGGCCGTCTTGCGGAAGGGTCAGGTCGCAGGAATCAGGTACGCAGTGCACAGCAGAGAGGAACCGGTGCAGAAGTCTGTATGTACAGGTGGGAAAAGCCCCCCAACTCTCTCTACTAAAGTTTCAGTGCAGATTGCATTATTCTGTGTAAGAATCCTCCGTCATAGGTCCGATGATTGGTTGGCACCAGGCAGTCTGAGGTGTTCTCAGCGAATCAGGAGGTAGATGATGAGCAGCTTCTTGCAAACAAAGGAGCCATGGTAAGAAATCAGACAGAAGCAACAGTATGTAACTTCTGGGCATATACAAGTGTCCAAGGCCAGCCACGGACAATAGCTTCTGTATGTATGCTTAGAAACGCTGCGCCAGCAGTTGCTTGGAGGTCGTTTGTAGCTGAACACAGCAAAAGTGAAGTGAAGAATCTTGTCTGTGCAGGTTGGTTCAGGCCTGAGTTGCTGAGCAGGCCGGAGATTTGCATGTAGAATTGCAGGGGTACCAGCCCTACAGGTCCAGGGAAGGGGCTTCACTAGAAGCTGAGAGATGCAGGAAGGAGGGGACAGTGGAGTAATGACTGGATCAAGAGTATGGCCAGCTTGTGTGGGTTGGGAAAAGTACAAGCTGTTGGAGAGAGAGATCATGGAGATGAGTAATGAATGAGAGATCCTTGGCAGAGGTGGGGGAGTCAAAATGGACATTAAGATTGCCTACAACAATCAGATGTGGAAACTGCAGAGAGATATCAGCAATAGTATGAATAAGAGCATCCCAAAGATGAGTATCTGAAGGGAGGAAGGGGGAGTAGAGACCAAGAACATGGGTAGGGGGGAGGACTGAAGGCAGGTAAGAAGGGATTCAGGATAGTGAAGTAGGGAAGAGGAGACCTGAGACACAGGAAGGGAAGAACGATATAGTATGGCAACGCTGCCTCCATTCTGGCCTACACGGGGAACCGAGAAGGCAGAGAAACTGAGGGGTAGGCATCTAGTGATAAGGGGTTGTTTACCATCTTTTACCAGGTTTCGGTTAGACAGTAAATCCAGAGATTCCTGAAGGATAAGATCTTGAATTACTAGCGATTTGGTTCGTAGGGAACAGCAGTTTACAACACCAAGTTTGATTGAGAAGGGGAGCAGGGGGAGGGAGCAGAGAGGGCAGAGTATATGGGAGTTGTGGTGAGTGGGCAGGGTCGTAGATTAGAGAGGTTACGAGACAGAATACTATTAGTCACTGAGTGATGATGAGGGAGGGAGGGCCGGATCCCCCACAAGACAGGGATGGCAGACATAGAGTGTAGGACTAGAGTGGACAGGCCAGGTAAGGAGTTATCAGGCACCTGTGGGCTTGTGTGCTGACCTACCTGGAGCCCAGGAGTGGGTAGCAGACGAGGAGAGACAGAGCAGGATTGTAAAGTACTGCACAGCGAGCAAGGAAAACTCAGAGTTGACGGTGACAACCCTAGAGCGCACCCAAGGAGCACGTTGTGCTCCTTAGGTGTGCTCCTTCGGCACGCACCCAAGTCGGGCGCCTCCGCAGCGACAAGTGCCACAAGAGACGTCCTTAAGTAGGAGCAGAAGTCCAGCTGATTACCTGGGGGTCCGTGGCCGCGTCCCTTCCTGGGAGGGCGGAGCAAATGACTGAGAGCTGTTGAGTGACCTGGAGGAGAGAGACAGTGAGACAATAAGCAGCAGAGGCAGTAAGCAAGAGCAAGGCAGCATAGGTAAAGAGGACATGCGGGAACAAGCGCCACAGGAGGCATCCATAAGTAGGAGCAGAAGTCCAGCTGATTACCTGGGGGTCTGTGGCTGCGTTCACATGGCCGTGTCTCTTCCTGGGAGGGCGGAGCAAATGGCTGAGTGACCTGGAGGAGAGACCCAGTGAGACAATAAGCAGCAGAGGCAGTAAGCAAGAGCAAGGCAGCATAGGTAGAGGACATACGCAGGTTGTGTGAGATCACACTCTTGACCATGTGCTTGGGTACAAATAGTGAAGTACTGTATGCTCCTAGCTGCACTAGCTCAAGTAGTAGTGATGTCACTAGAAATTTCTAGCTTATTCTCGCTATCCACCTCTGCTGGCAAGAGGATACAACCCACTTGAATGGACTCGTCTAGCAGGATTCTAGAAAAGGACATTATCTGGTAAGTAAAATGTCACCTTTGTAACCAGAAAAAAGTCATACCTTTATATCTTGGTAAAACAAGTAAATTCTATGAGAATTCAGTAATTATAAAACTCCATAATAGTTTTCCAGGAAAGTATTACTCTAGTTCACTTCAAGAGCATAAGGGAATTGTAATTGGCATGCATGCTTATATATTGCCTCTTATATATCCTGAAGCAATTTACGTCACCCCCTCTCCCACCCTTCCTGCCAAGTACTCATCTCATGCACTAGATATATCACCACACATTCACTCAGTTAAGTTAAAACAGTTAATTTCAAGTGAAAACAATCCCCTAAATCAGATTGCAGACATAAGTGGACCAATGGTTCTTGTGCCAAGAAACCCAAAGCACGATTACTGCATCTAATCTTTGATTATTGTAACTATTATTCATCATAGATTTTTGTGACTAATTGATAGTTTTGGATTTGATCAAAGGTTTGAAAAAATGCTGGTTAATTCTGTAATGACCGGTCTCATTTGTTAGTGTAAAATTTTAGATGAGATGTTCATGGTTTTTAATCTCTCTTCTGTCCATTTAGGTACTGCTGACATCTGACAAAGCTGCAGCAAACTTCTCTGACCGCTCCCTACTGAAGAACCTGGGTCACTGGCTGGGAATGATCACATTAGCTAAGAATAAACCCATTTTACATACAGTGAGCTGCTTTTTTTTATACCATTTTTTTCTGTACTTAAGCTGACAAACGGAATATTTTGCTTTTTGTAAGGACTGTGAGCAGTATGTTTCATTTTGTAATAGTGGTGATGGGGTGGAATGGGGCAGCATCTGGGAAGAGAGATAAATAAGAAAATGCAATTTTATTGAAGAGAAGGGGTTAAGACTGGAGAGAAGGAAATACTGAAAGGAAGTAACATGAGATTAGAAGAATGAGGGGGGAAAAAGGGAGGGTGGGCGAACAGGAGAGATGGAGAGAAAGTGGAAGAGGGTAGACTAAGCACAGGCTGATCAGAATCTCCACTTTTGGCAGATAGGCTGTAATGAAAGGATGAGAGGCAAGCAAATTAAAGGAAGCAGAAAATCAAAAAGTAAGAAAACTGAAATTGACTTAAATATAAAAAAAAAAAGAAATAAAGGAAAATAACACCACAGAGGTTCAAAAACTGTCCTTGTTAATAGTTCTCATGTGTTCATTTGGATCCATGGGAATAAAATTTAACCAACAGAATAAGGTGATATCTATTGGACTAACTTTAAATTTTTCTTTTAAATTTAGTGTTGTGTATAATAGATACAGATTATGTACAGAAATTTTGCATAATTACTTTATAATTTTCTAGCACCAGTAACAATCTGCTTATGAGTTGCTGCGAAGAACTAAGGGCCACAACAATGAGACACTTGAAATGGAAGCCACAGAGCCTTATTTTCTTTGTCAACATTTATATACCACCACTTCCAAAGATCAGTGGCGGTTTACAATGAACATTGAACAAGTTACATTAAAAAAATCAGTGGAACTTATTTACAGAGATACATATAGAAGCTTTAACATTGTAATATGTTTAAACTATATACAGTTGTTGAACTATTTACAATTGTTCTCCGGGAAAAAGCAGGAAGTCTGTCCTCACATATGGGTGACGTCGGCACCGAGCTCTCGCGGAAGCATCCCCCCCCCCCCCCAGCTTTCAAAGAAAGCCTTTGGCAGATGCCACCATGCATGTGGTCCCCTTCCAGCCCCTAGGGTGCCATCTTGGGAGGAGCCTTCTGAACCTGAGCCTCATGGGTCCTCAGAAAGGGGGTCTCCCTCGAGGGAACCCAAGAAGAAGAAACAACCCTCGAAGGCGGCGTCCTTGGACGGTTCCGACGGCCGGGTGCTCCCCGGGTCTGATCCCGCAGTCCGAGACGTTCATCTGAGACGTCGGAGAAGAAGCGACCTGCGAAGATCCCCTGGAAGGATCCGACCACAGACCGGCCCATGTCCCAAGACACTATCCTCATCGAGGAGTCCCCTTCGGGGGAGCCGGCATCAGGCCCGAGACCCTCGGTGCCCGTGCTGAAGGCTACGGAGCCTTCTGATCTGGAGTCCAGAATGGCATACCTGGAGCACAGTTTGTCTGCCTTCATGGAATAGCAGCAGGTGCTGTTGTCCAGCATGACCGGTTCATCTGCCCCGACCATTGGGCCCTCGATGTTCAAGACGTCGTCGGAGGCTGAACTGATCCTCGAGGTCCTTAGGCCTCAAGTCGATCCTCAGCTGAGATCGCGATCCAAGTCCTGCTCAACGGGACCGCGGTCATCCCCAGCAAGCTTACTAGGCACTGGCCACAGGGCATCGAGGGCTCCGAGCCCCGCAGAGCAGCCCTCCTATGAGTACGCAACAGACAACTCCGAGTGGGAGATGAAGGACAAGGAGTCCCCCGATACCCGTCGCCACCATGATGTCCCATCTGACTCTCCTGTCTCAGAGCCTCGATGGAGGTGTGTCACCCCCCCCCCCCCCTGAGGATATGGATTTCCTTGATTTTGTCAAGGACATGTCTAAGGCTCTAGCATTCCCGACTGAGTCGGAGGAGGACCCTCGGGCAAATGAGTTGGAAATATTCCAATACGAGGCCCCTCCGCGGGAATCGCTCACGGTGCCCATCCCTCCCATCCTCGAACGGCTGATGCTCCGAATGTGGGAGATACTGGCTTTGGTGCCAGTGGTGAGCAAACAGCTTGACTCGATGTATCGAGTCTGCTGGAGCCTGGACTTCCAAAAGTCACAGCTGTCACATAACTCCATGGTGGTGGAGTTGGCCATATGTCTGCTAAAAAGACAAAACATGCACTCCTTGATGCCCCCTGGCAGGAAGGCCCACACCCTGGGTGCCCTCGGCAGAAAGTGCTACCAGGACTCAATGTTCATCAGCCGCATCCAGGCCTACCTGCTGTACATGGGCATGTACCTGAGACCTGGCGAAGGAACTCACCGGGTTTTCGGCTGGTCTCTCTGAGGAACCTTTACAGTGGTGCCCGCTCGGCTTCTCCTGCACCTCCTCGGGCACATGGTCTCCACGGTCCATGTCACCCCAGACACCTGCCTCCACATGAGGGTAGTGCAGTAGTGTCTCCGGGACCAGTGGTCTCAGGCCACTGGATGCTTCCGAGACAGAGTTTCTGTGACCCAGCAATTGGCGGATACCCTGGTCTGGTGGCAGTCGCCCCAGCATCTCGAGGCGGGCATGCCTTTTCAGGCCCCAACACCCTCAAGGGTTCTTAGCAATGGATGCTTCCCTGCTTGGCTGGAGAGCCCACTGCGAAGATCTCCGCACCCAGGGCAGCTGGTCACCAAACGAGAGCACCCATCAGATCAACCTCCTGATTCTCCAGGCCATACACCTAGCCCTGAGGGTCTTCTGCCACCACCTGCGTCACCAGCTGGTGCTAGTCCAGATGAACAACCAGGTGGCGATGTTCTATGTGAACAAACAGGGGGGCACGGGGTCTCGTACCCTTTGTCGGGAGGCACTGGTCCTCTGCTCTTACGCAGTCCAACAGAGTATCCTCCTGCGGGCAGTGTACCTGCCAGGCCAGGACAACCTTCTGGCTGACAGGCTCAGCAGAGTTGTCCAGCTGCACGAGTGGCAGCTGGACCCCAGGGGGTAGCCAGTCGGCTTTTACTGGTCTGGGGTGAACCCATGATGGACCTGTTCGCCAGCCTGGAAAACTTCCAGTTGCCCCACTTCTGCTCCCGGCAGGCCCGCTCCATGGTGGCAGCGGAAGTGCTCCTGGTCTCATGGTCGGAGGGCTTCATGTACACCTTCCCTCCTATGCTGCTGATCGCCCAGACCTTGTTCAGGACCCTCCATGACAGGGCCTCGCTCATCCTGATAGCTCCTCGGTGGTCCAGGCAGCCATGGTTTCCGCTACTTCTACAGTTGATGGTGGAGACCCCCATCCACTTGGGTACCGCCCCGGGACTCATCTCAGGAGGAGGGCGCTCTCCTGCACCCCAACCTGGGGTCCCTGTCGCTGACAGCATGGCTGCTGAGAGGGTGACTCTGGCCCTTTTCAACCTTCTGGTTGTAGTGGGACATTCTGCTGGCCTCTCGCAAGGCTTCTGCTAGGAAGACTTACGCCCTCAAATGGTGCAGGTTCTCTGTTAGGTGCGCCGGACACGGGGCTGTTCCTTTTTCCTGCCCGGTGGCTCTGGTGTTACAGTACCGTCTCCATCTCTCTGTCTGGGCTCAAGTCTAACTCCGTCCGAGTGCACCTTAGCGCCCTGGCAGCACACCACCATCTGGTGGATGGTAAACCCCTCTCAGTCCAGCCGTTGGTGATCTGTTTCCTTCAGGGCCTGCTCTTATCGAAGCCCCCTGTTCGCCCTCCGGCAACCAAATGGGACCTCAACATAGTGTTGGGGCAGCTCACTTGCCCGCCCTTCAAGCCTCTGGCTACCTGCCCCCTTCGCTATCTCTTTGAAGGTGGCTTTCCTGTTCACACTTACCTACGCTTACAGATTTAGTGAGCTTCAGGCCCTTGTGGCGGAGGCACCCTTTACCAGGTTCTACAAGAACAGAGTGGTGCTTCGCACACACCCCAAATTCCTGCCTTAGGCAGTATTGCCCTTCCATCTCAACCAGGAAGTGGTGCTCCCTACCTTCTTTCCAAAACCTCACTCCAGTCAGTTGAAGACCATCCTTCACACCTTGGACTGTAAGAGGACCTTCTATATCCAAGCATTCAGGGCCACCACAAGGCGCTTCAGCTTTCCATTTCCTATGACCCCAGTAGGCTGGGGGAGGCAGTGATCAAGCGTACGCTGTCCACATAAGTGGCGGACTGTATCGCCCTTGCTTATGAGCAGGCAAGGCTCCCTCTGGAAGGCCAAGTCACAGCACACTTTGTCAGGGCCATGGCGGCTTCGGTGGCAAACCTGCGCTCCATCCCAATGGTTGACATCTGCCAGACTGCCACCTGGTTTTCAGTCCACACCTTCGCAGCCCATTACTGCCTGGAAAGAGAGTCCAGATGGGACAGTGCCTTCGGCTAGTCTGTGCTCCATAAACTTTGCGGGGTTTAGGCATCTCCTACCCTCTGACCCTTCTGTGTTCAGGCTACCAGAGTGCTGGTTTCATCAGATACAGGGGTTCTACTGTGGTCTGTGGACACGGACTCATTTGCTGCTGCTTGCGGCTCCCCAAGAGGGAGCCCCTATTTTTGCTATGGGCTTTCGGTAGCCTGTAGCTGTGGAGTCCCATATGTGAGGACTGACTTCCTGCTTCTTCCCGGAGAAAGCGTAGTTACTCCCCTGTAACAGGTATTATCTCCAGGAACAAACAGGAGTGTTGTCTACACATATGGGGTATCGTCGGTACAGACGGAGCCTGCGCGGGAACGCTCACCAGCGTCCTTAGGAAAGCTTTTGGGAGCATCCCACAGCGCCTGCATGTGCTGCCTTCCCGCCTTTCCAACTCTCCCTCTTCAGTTTTTCGTTTTCCGTGGAGCCGACAGGACGCATACCCTTTCACCGCAGAAAATTTTATCCTTATTCTTTTCTTTTTTGTTGTCGCGTCTGCCTTCATTCAACACCTACCGGTACCGCCGGTTCTCTTTTCTTCTTTTTCAAAATTAACTTTCTAAAAGATTTTTCTTTCAGGAGCCTTTCCTCTCTCGTAGTTAGGCGCCATTTTGGGCACTAGGCCCATTTTTTCTTCAAACATGGAAAAACCAGCTAGTGGTTTCAAGAAATGTTCTAAATGTGGCGGTACCATTTCCGTCACAGAACCCATGAATGGTGTCTTAAATGTTTAGGTCCTGACCATTCTCCATCGGCGTGTGTCTCCTGCAGAAAGATGACCAAGGAGGGGCCTGCAGAATAGAGCTGCAAAACTCGGTATCCTTTTTGCCGCAGATACGATGTCAGTTGCATCGACGTCTTCCAGGGCTTCATCTTCCTCCCATGGATCTCAGGTAACTAAACTTAAGTCTTCTAAGACTGGCCGGTCCTCAAAGGTTAGATCTCCTAAGTATCGAGATGCCACTGGTATCGCCCTCGAGGAAAGTTCACCGGCAAAACAGCCCTGGCGGGAGGCCTCGGTCTCCAAAGTATTAATGGGGCTCCAGAATGTTCCAGAGGCTTCCACCTCTGCAGAACTATTGGTGCCATGTTCTGGGGTCGTAGCCACTTCCACCGGTACAGACTGCCAGGCATCGGCAGGAGCGATGGATCACAGAATCCTCGCTACCGAATGCAGTCTAGCGGCCCTCTTAGCAGTTTTGGTACCGCCAAAACCACTACAGATGGTTCCACAGGTATCGGTACCGACACCGGTACTGAGTGCCTCGGTGGGTATACTCCCCCCCCCCCCATACCGAGCCTTGAGTCTATCTCAGGTATCGACGGATCAGTACCGAGACATTCTGATACCGACTTCGAGCGATACTGGTACCGTGCATTGCAAGAACATCCGGCGCAGAGATACTTCGAATCATCCGATTCCAATGACTCTGACTCTGCTGGTACTAGAGCTATCCTTCCGGAGGATCCATCTCCTTCTCAACGAAGAATGTCTCCTCCAGAAGACATGTCCTTCCAGGATTTTATACGTGATTTAGCTCGAGGTCTTGCAATCACGGTGACTCCAGAGAAGGAACCTAGAGCAGAAGAATTAGAAGTTCTTCAGTACCCTAAGGCTACTAAGGAGGCAGCTACTCTGCCTATTCACAGAATCTTGCATGATCTTATGCTAAGAATGTGGTTAACTCCTTTGACGGTATCTCCACACTCTCGACGACTAGATACGATGTACCGAGTTCCAAGCTGTCCTGGCTTTCAAAAGACTACGTTACCACACCATTCAATGGTAGTGGAATCGGCGATGCGTAGGATTAAGAGTGCTAAAACACATTCTTCCAATCCTCCGGGCCGTGAATCGAAGACACTCGATGCCTTTGGGTGTCGATGTTTCCAATCCTCCATGTTGGCAGCCAGGATTAGCTCCTACATTCTCTATAAGGGAATGTTCCTCAAAGGCATTACAGTTGTCTTGGAGCTCATCAGCCCTCTTCTCCCTGAGGAAAAAAGGGGTGAATTCCTTACTCTGGTCAAGCATGCCCAGGATGTCTCTAAATTTGTAAACCATGCAACCTTTGATTGCTTTGAATCCATTAGCAGAACATCTGCTATTTCCATCGGTGCATGTCGTATTGCCTGGCTTCAGGCATCAGACTTAAAACAATGGGTGCAAGATAAACTGGGACATATTCTTTGCACAGGAGAAAATCTCTTTAGCAAGGATTGGCAAGTAGAGGCTAATCAGATTGAATCTGAAAATACTACCTTGAGCAAACTATCAAAGTCTACAGCCAACCCAGCAAAGAAAAAGTCAGTCAAGAAACCCTTTTTCAACAAGAAAAAGAAATTTTACCTATCTTACACCCATCAGGGACACCGTCCAGTTCATGTTCCCCAAAGGGGACAACAGAACAGACAGCAGAGGAAGCCACAAGTTCCAAGAACTCAACCAGCTCAACAGACTCTGCCTCCTCAGGGGCTTTGACTCCTTCCTAGAGAACTTAGGGGCTTGTTTACAAAGCTGCGGTAGCGGTTCGCGATCGTTATCGGAGCCGCGGCCCCATTGATTTCAATGGGGCCGCGGCTCCGATAACGATCGTGAATCGCTGCCGCGGCTTTGTAAACAAGCCCCTTAGTCTTTCTGCCCCTGAAAGGTCCAAAACCCCTTACAATCCTGGGCAGGTTATGCCATTTTGCCAGAAGATGGCAACAAATAACATCAGAAAACTGGACCCTGTCCATTGTACGAGAGGGGTACAGACTTCATTTTCACAGCATGCCCCCTCCTACAATTATAAGACAGTTCAATTCTCAGGTCCCTGCCACCAATCTCTTGGGTCAGGAGGTCGCATTACTACTTGCTCAAGGAGCAATAGAAGAGGTACCCATACCCCAACAGGTTAACGGGGTTCTACTCCCCCTACTTTCTCATACCAAAGAAAACAGGGGGACACAGGCCTTATACTAGACCTCAGAGAATTAAACAAGTATCTGTTCTGGGAAAAATTCAAAATGATCTCCCTCGGAACACTCCTGCCAGAACTTCAGAGTCAGGACTGGCTATGTTCTCTAGATCTAAAGGACGCATATACGCATATTCTCATCCATGCAGATCACAGGAAATTCCTTCGATTCCTTTTCCAGGGAAGACACTTCCAATACAGGGTTCTTCCCTTCGGTCTGGTTTCTACCCCAAGAGTCTTAACAAAATGCATGACAGTGATAGCAGCATTCCTTAGAACTCTAGGGATATTCGTCTTACCCTACTTAGACGACTGGCTCATTCGAGCATCAACAGCTCCAGAAGTCAGCTTTGCTCTTTCTTGCACCATGCAAATCCTTAGATACTTGGGACTGGTCATAAACCTCCCAAAATCTCATCTCACCCCTTCTCAGTCTCTAGAATTCATAGGGGCTCGTCTACACACAAGGCAGTCAAGGGCTTTCCTGCCACAGCCACGTTGTCTTCGAATAGTACAACTGGCCTCCCAAGCAGCTATGAAGGTCTCCCTGACTGCTCGGGAGATGCTTCAGCTTCTGGGGCATATGGCATCCACAGTCCATGTGGTTCCCCATGCTCACCTTCATATGTGAGCGGCCCAGTGGACCCTATCCTCTCAGTGGACACAGGCCTCGGGTCGGCTAACGGACAAAATCAGAAACGCCACACGTCTCATTTTGTCCCTGAAATGGTGGCAGTCACTGTAAAACCTTCTCGTGGGTTCTCCTTTCCAGCAGCCCCTATGCCAAACCACCCTAACAGATGTGTCCAAGTTGGGTTGGGGGGCTCACTTGCACGATCTGTCAACTCAGGGTCTCTGGACCCCACAGGGGGCTTGCCTTCACATAAACCACCTAGAGCTCCGAGCCATTTTCCACGCTGTCCGAGTTTTTCAGGCCCATCTCAGCTACAAGACGGTTCTGTTCCAGACAGACAATCAAGTAGCCATGTTCTATGTGAACAAGCAGGGCAGAACAGGCTCTCTGTCATTACGTAACGAAGCTTTGCGACTATGGGCCCTTGCCAGAGAGCTTCAAATCCACCTTCTAGTGGTATATCTTCCGGGCATTCAAAATCTTTGGGCAGACAAACTCAGTCGAATACTGCTGCCACACGAATGGTCTCTGCACTCAGACCAGCTTTCTCAAGTGTTTCGAATCTCAGGAACACAGATATAGACCTCTTTGCAAATCCACAGAATGCCAAACTTCCCCGATTCTGTTCCAGAGTTCCGTCTCAAAACTGTCAGGCAAGGGATGCTTTCCTCCTCCTTTGGGGTCGGGACTTCCTCTATGCCTTCCCACCCATTCCCCTCATTCCCAAAACTTTGTTCAAGCTTCAGAGAGACAGAGCTCATATGATACTTATAGCTCCACGTTGGCCACGGCAGACGTGGTATCCTCCGCTTCTGCGTCTCTCTCAAGCCATATCTCTGGAGTTGGGATGTAGTCCAGATCTTCTTTCCCAGGAAAACGGGACGCTATTGCACCTGAATCCTCAATCCCTGCACCTCAGGGCCTGGTTACTGAAAGCCTAGGATTTCCGGTTATCAACCTATCTCAACAGGTAAAGGATATCCTTGTGGCTTCCAGGAAGCCCTCCACAAGGCAATCCTACGCCTTTAAGTGGAAGAGATTCACTGTCTGGTGTTCTCAAAGAGAACGTAACCCCCAAACAGTGCCTGTTGAATTGCTTCTGGAGTACCTACTCCATCTATCAGACTCTAGTCTTAAGACCAATTCAGTAAGAGTCCATCTTAGTGAACACAAAAAAGAGCGCCCGCTCTTGCAGTAGATGCTAATGGAACACAAGAAGCAAGAGACGTGTGATGGTCACAGGAATCTTTATTAGATAAACCCCAACGCGTTTCAGCAACGCCTTCCTCAGGGGGCATGCAGCTTGCAAAAAATAAAATAAAATAAAATGGACGATATTACCTTTTATAGTCAAAGCAATATTTTTACATTCGAAAACAAAAACATCAAATAGTTTGGACACAGTAGTTGAAGAATAATAGTTAAAAATAGACGTTTAAAAAATGAGAGAGAAAACAAATACAAAACGCAGGACAGCAAAGGGCAATGCATCACATTAAAATATGAAAAATAAGATGGTAAACACTGTTGTGAGAAAGACAAGACAATTAAATTGTATAAACAAATACACACAAACACTTTATGATGTATTTCATGCGTGAGCTAGCATACAGAGTAGTAAGATCAAATATTTTATTTATTTATTTTTATTTAGATAAAACAAAGTTGTGAATTCAACAATTTAATCGAAAATTATTTGAGGTGTTCCTTCTACTTAACAGTAGTGATAAGTACTTCCCTTAAAAAGTTTTGTTAGCTATGTGAGCAACATATTGAGAAAACATGTTGAAAGTGAATACCTCCAGTATCATAAGTTGATATTGATGTATATTGTGTTGTGTGTGCTCAAAAGATGCCAACTGAATTAAAGTATAATGGCTATTGAAAAACATGTGGTCATGTGTGACATAATGGGTCCCTCCAGCCCTTCAGAAAGAGCTAAAAAGCAGAAAACAGGAGCAGTGCTGAAGCATAAACAAAAGCACATGGCTAATAGTGGCCATGGAAACCAAGCACAGGGGAAAGAAACACACCCATGCTGCCAATTAGACAGGGAGTCACGAGATAATTCAGAACACCTGTTAGGGGGTGGAGTTAAGCACTGCCCTAGAATTCAGACTCATAAAGAGGTCCCAGTAGAGGAAAGGGGAGGTATCCACGGTACCAGAGGGGTCCAGGGTATAGAAGGTTTGGAAGGTATTGAGGAGAACGGAACAAGCAAGGTTATCCCAGGGAGGAGAAGGACAGAGTCTCCTTGGAAGGGAGGAACCAAGCTTCCATTCAGAGAGAGGACAGAGTCTCCAAGAGAAAGATACAACAGAAGCAGACCAGGTTATCTGCAGTATCCTGGGGATTACAGGGAGGAGAGAAAGCCAGGAAGGCAGTTTAAAACTTCTGTGCACAAGTCAGGTTTGGAACCTACAGCCATTCCCACGTCGCAGAGTAAACCTTGTTCAGCCAGGTCTAGAGGTAAGCCTAAAGGCTGGGGTTTTAATAATCACTGTGATTTTATCTACCCGGAGGGTTGGGGCTGTGAGGAAAATGACTGTGATGAGAATGCTTGTTTAAAGCAGTATCTGATTCAAGAGTATAGCCAGAAGCCTAAAGCAGTGAGGAAAGGCGTGGCACAAGATTTAACGTTGCAAACATTTCCTGCCTCAGAAGAGGAATTAATGGAGAGTCAGAGTTTATAAATACGCCAGAGGAATTAATGGACTGTACGATTACATTATCTAATGATATATTGTCCCTGCGTTGAATTAATGCTTTGAAGAGAAATACAGAATTGTTGGGATTTAAAAGTACAAAGCTGTGAAGAAAACAGAACTGTTTACCTAGATTGCTGGAAGCCATGTTTTTGTGCTGAAGTAAGCTGTTTGAGTTTGAAAGTTTTATTTTGTCCTCCTGCCAGAAGCACCTGGTTTTTGTACCTTATTTTCCTTGTTGAAATCCACCCCGGGAGGGGAATAAATCCTTTGTTGCTGTAACCACTTTTGAGTCACACTACCCTTTATTGGACGGTAAAAGAGAACTACATTTCCCAAAAGGCTTTGCCTCAGGAAATAGTGGAATACCTGTTCAAGAAGGAAACAAACCCCTTAAGCCCTACATGCCTTCGCTGGGGGCATTAATAGGGGGTCACACATGTATTGAAAAGAAGAGATATGAGCTGATGTTTGAATAAGCCTGAAGAACAAAATATGTATTTTTGACATGTCCCGATAATACATTATTCAAAAAAGAACTCAGCTCTCTATACCTGCCAGTTTCTTTACCTTGGGTACAAACGATTTATGGCGTGACTTTTTGACTTTACATTTAAAGGTCAGTATTTTTTAGACTTGATTCATTAATCGGAGCGTTCATGTGAATCTAGTAGCCAGTTTAACAACCAGCAGCCAGTTGACTCATTTTAATCTGTGCAGGCTTATACATCAGATTACCTGTAAATTCTACCTACAAACCTTTCCTTTTATTACATGTCATTGGATACATTTTGCTGCTCGATCTACTCAGCAACAGATATTTTTTATTTACCTATATACATATGCAGTATTATCTTGGCGTTCATTTCCACATGTCCTGCATAATAATAATTCATTCATGCGGTTTTTTGAATAATGTATTATCGAATCATGTCAAAAATACATTTTGTTCTTCAGGCTTGTTCAAACATCAGTTTATATCTCTTCTTTTCAATACATAACTACATGTTTTTCAATTTATGATACTGGAGGTATTCACTTTCAACATGTTTTATCGATATGTTGCTCACATAGCTAACAAAAATTTTTAAGGGAAGTACTTATCACTACTGTCAAGTAGAAGGAGCACCTCATAAATAATTTTCGATTAAATTGTTGAATTCACAACTTTGTTTTATCTATTTGATCTTATAGTAAGAGTACTACTCTGTATACTAGCTCACACGTGAAATACATCATAAGGTGTTTCTTGTGAGTGTTTATACAATTTAATTGTCTTGTCTTTCTCGCAACAGTGTTTACCATCTCATTTTTCATATTTTAATGTGATGCATTGCCCTTTGCTGTCCTGCGTTTTGTATTTGTTTTATCTCTTTTTTTAAAGCTTCTATTTTTAACTATTCTTCAACTACTGTGTCCAAACTATTTATTGATGATTTTGTTTTCGAATGTAAAAATATTGTTTTGACTGTATAAAAGGTAATATCGTTCATTTTATTTTATTTTATTTTTTGCAAGCTGCATGCCCCCGAGGAAGGCGTTGCCGAAACGCGTTGGGGTTTATCTAACAAAGATTCCTGTGACCATTGCACGTCTCTTGCTGCTTATGTTCCAGAGTCCATCTTAGTGCCATTGCTGCTTTACGCGAAACTCTGGATGAACAACCTATTTCCTCTCATCCACTCATAGCGAGATTTGAGAGGTTTGCTTTTAACAAAACCTCCCATTAAGCCACTGCCGGTGGCATGGGATCTGAATCTTGTTCTCAGGCAGCTCATGAAACTGCCCTATGAGCCTTTAGCCACTACAGCTCTAAAATGTCTTCCTAGTTGCCCTCACTTCTGCAAGACGCATCAGTGAGTTACAGGCTTTAGTGGTGGATCCTCCTTATACAAGATTTCACCATAAGGTAGTTCTTAGGACTCATCCTCACTTTATGCCAAAGATGGTTTCGCCTTTTCATTTAAACCAGGCTGTTTATCTTCCTATATTCTTCCCTAGGCCTCATACCTCTAATGCAGAAAGGAATCTTCATACCTTAGATTGTAAAAGAGCATTAGCTTTTTAACTTCAAAGAACTAAGCAACATAGAAAATCTCAGCTTTTTGTTTCTGATTCTAGTCATTTGGGACTTCCGGTTTCCAAAAGAACACTCTAGGTGGATTGCAAATTGTATATCTTTTGCATATGAGAATAAGGGACTTTTTCTCGAAGGCCATGTCACAGCTCAGTGTGAGAGCAATGGCAGCCTCAATGGCTAATCTTTGTTCTGTGTCCATTGATGACATCTGTAGAGCAGCCACTTGAACTTCGGTACACACCTTTACAGTCCACTATTGCTTAGACAAGGACTCCCGTCGGGATGCCTCATTTGGTCAGGCTGTGCTCCAGCATCTCTTCCAGACTTAGGTACGGGTCCTACCCGCCGTCCCGGGTTTCGATGCCAGAGATCCATGGGAGGAAGCATGACTCATCTCAACTTGGGTTCGCAGCTTGCTGGGGTCATCCCCCTGGCATCTCAGCTGGGGAGTCCCCATATGTTAAGACAACATTCCTGCTTGTTCCTGAAGATAGCGTAGTTACTCACCTGTAACAGGTGATCTCCGGGAACAGCAGGAATAAGCCTTCACAACCCACCCACCTCCCCTAGGAGTTCTCTATCTCTTTGTCTACTCTCCCCTTTGGTCTCAGCTATAAACTCAACTGAAGAGGGGAGAGTTGGAAAGGCGGGAAGGCAGCACACAGGCGCTGTGGGATGCTCCCAAAATCTTTCCTATTGGACGCTGGGGAGTGTTCCCACGCAGGCTCCGTCAGTACCAATGATACCTCATATGTGAAGACTTATTCCTGCTGTTCCTGAAGATCACCTGTTACAAGTGAGTAACTACGCTTTCTGGGGACAGCAGGAATCGGTCCTCACAACCCTTCTTCCTCCCCTTGGAGTTGCTACTTTTACCATCTTTTATTTTTGCTGTCTTTTAGCTATGCCATCTTACTGAGCAAGATGGCACCCTTGGGTGGGAAGGGGACCACACATGCAGTGTGGCATCTCCCAAAGGCTTTCTTTGAAAGCTGGAGGGATGCTTCCGCGAGGGATTTTGTGCCAATGTCACCCATATTTGAGGACTGATTCCTGCTGTCCCCAGAGAACACCTGTTACAGGTGAGTAACTATGCTTTAGGAGACAATTTGTGGGATGTTTCAGGCTATATAAAGTTTAATGATGCATGTGCTATAGAGCCATTTAAGGGGAGGCACTATGGGATATCTTATGGATGAGAAGGATTATTGAGGTTAAAGTGCTGAATGAAGAGGAACATTTTGAGTTCCTTTCTAAAGGACTGGAGGTCTTTTATAAGCCTTAAGTTGTCTGGGAGTGCGTTCCAAAGTGTGAATGCTCTTGAGCTGGTGGTTTTGTTTGTGTTGCGGATGTGTGAAGAGATTGTAAGAGTGTTTTGTGAGTAGGTTCTTCTGGATCTTGTAGGGTGTGAGGGGGTTATGAGAGAGAGGAAGGGGCTATATTATATAATTTGAAGGTTATCATTAAATACTTACATTTGGTTCGAACTTCAATGGGTAGCCAGTGGATGCTTTGGAGTAGTGGCGTGACTTGTTCATAGCGGTGAGCATTGTGAATTAAGTGGGCGGCTAGGTTCTCAGCCATCTGCAGTTGGTGTATGTTTTTTTTGGGGTAGACCATAGAAAATGCTGTTACAGTAATCAATGTGTGGTGTGATGAGGGCTTGTAGAACTGATCGGAAATCATGGTTGTCCAGAAGGGGTCTGAGCAATCGAATTGTCTTTAATGTGAAGTAAATGTCTTGGTTAAAGATTTTATGTATGAGGCCAGGGTTAGGGACTGGTCCAGAATAATACCTAAGTATTTGACTTCCTGTTTGACTTCAATGTCAGTATTAATGTGGATTTTAGCAGGTAGAGAGAAGCTCTGGTTGCGAGTTATGTAAAATATTTGTTTAAATTAATTCGTAGGTTCTGTAAATTTAGCCAATCAGTTATGTCTTTTAGGCATTCTAGAATCTAATTAGGGTTGGAGATGTCAACTGAGTGGTAGAACATTATATTGTCTGCGTATAAATGGAAATGGACTTTGTTTCTAAATATATTACGGAGGGGTTGTATATAGAGGTTAAAAAGGAGGGCAGAGAGAGGAGCCTTGAGGTACACCCTGGGATTGGTTGAAGGTTGAGGATGTTTTTGTGCCAATCAGAACTTATTGTGTGCGTTTTGTGAATTAAAGATTTGAACCGTTGTAATACAGTGCCTGTTAGTCCTATTTTTTGCGGTCTTGATAAGAGGGATTTATGGTTGATATTACTGCCGCATTTGATAGTATCTAAGAATACAAGCATAAATACTTGTTTGCAGTTATTGATACCGCAGAGAAGAGTATTTGTGAGGGATAGCTTGAGAGTCTCAATGCTGTGGTGCTGTCTAAAACCGTTCTGTTGGGTATCCAGGGGGTCATTCACGTTAAAGTCTTGAAGTTGTATCTGAGTTGTTTTTTCATTTATTTTAGTTAGAAATGGAAGGCTGGAGATGGGACGGTAAGAGCTAGGGAGAGATTTATCCTTTACGTTAGATTTGAGAATGGGGCATATGATTGCTTGTTTTAGTGTAGAGGGCATATGACCTGTTTCTAGGGATTTATTTACTATATCGTGTATGATAGGCGCAAACTTGTCTTTCGTGGTCTTGATCCAGCTGACTGGGCATGGATCAGATGGGGAGGTTGTAATGTTAAGGTTTGTTAAAGTATTTTGAGTTGTTTTATGGTGATACGGTGGAATGTAGACCATGTAATTTGGTTAAGGTGGCTGGGAATATTTAAATCTAGGTGATGAAGCTGTGGTGGTGTAGAATTATATGAGAAAATAGCTGTTAGTTTACTCATAATAATCAGCTAACCTTTGTGGGTCAATTTGAGTAAGATCAGACTCAGGGTTAGATGTTTTAGTGAGCAACAACAATGGAGAAAAGCTCTCTGGGCTTGTTGAGAGAACAGGTTAAGAGTTTAGAGTGATCCTTTTTTTTGTTATTTACTGCCTCCTTGTATGTCTTAAGCATGGACATATAAGCATGGTTGTCCATATCCGATCTCGTAGCTCTCCATCTATGCTCAAGTTTTGCTTTAGCTTTCGTAAATCGGGGGCATTGGAATATATTGTAGTCAGATTCAGCTAGTTGCACCAGTGTAGACATCTCTTGCTTTTTAGGCTAGATGCCCACCTCCTGGCATGCCTCCTTACAAATGCATGTAAATACTTCCTTTCTTCAGTCCGTCTGGTCTTTTAAAGCTTAAGACTTGAAATTTTCAGTCTATCTTCTAAAAGTGGTTGGTTTGGGGGGGTTTTTACTTGCCCTGTTTATGCAGACCTCCAGAGTCCCAGGTTGTTTGCAGACGTAGAGGGTACTCTAAACCAACACTAATTGTAATCATTTGCCAGTGAAAGGATGTGGCAGCTGCTTTTTACTGTAATTTGGCAAGATTTGATTTCTGATCGCATTAAGGTCCCCTGCTGTGATAACTGATTCCAACCTCACCTGACGCCATTATGATTTTCATTCTTTGTTTCTACCAATGATTACACAGAACATAGTCCATTTGCCTAACTATTGAATTGTGGCAATCGTTGTAGATCCTTTTTAAAGCAGAAAACAAACTTGAACAGACCTTATCTGTAAGTGTGATTTCTTACTAGCTGAAGATTTATTTTTTTTCTGAGGAAAAACAAACTGAATTGGCCACACAGAGGGGTGTATTTGTCCGATGCAGTGTATGTGAAGCCTAAATAGCTCTAGAAACTCTAGAAAGCTTTCTACAGGCATATATGGAAGTTGCTATCCAGCAGCAGTCATAGGATCCCCTCCCTCTTCCCTCTTAGCACATCTTCACACAACTTAATTTAGTTGTCTCCATTTTCAGACATCTTTACTCTGTCAGAAATGTGCTGAGTCATGGTTTTACAAGTAGCCAAAAGCCAAGACTAGTAAAACGCTTAATAAAAATAGCTCATGGAAGAGATTTAAGTCCATAGAGTAGTCGTATAAAAAGTGCAGTGTCTGGTTGTATATGTTTTAGAATGGTTTGGTTATGGGGAAAGGTTTATTCGGCATGTATGGGATGCTCTATGACTCTCCCACATCATGGGAGAGTCATAGAACACCCCATAATAAAAGGTGTGGTGGTGGATAGTTTTTCCATAGATAGGGGCACCTAGCAAGAATGCTTCCTTTACTATTTAATTTATCCTTGAAATCACTGCTGCTTGCTATCTGGCACAAGGAGTCTGTCTTAGGCATTGAGGTCCGGGGTAGGAATAAACTAATGGCTATGCAGATGATATACTAGTGGTTCTAGTCCAGCCTGATAGGTCCGTTGCTTTGTTTTTGGACTTGGTTCAGTTATCTGATATAAGCTGAATCATTGCAAGACACAGGTTGTTGATTTAAATATTCATTGTACTGAAGGTATGATTGGGAATCATGGACTCAAATAGCTGCTGGATGGGTTTGAATACATAGTCTAATAAGAATATGCAACAAATGATTGAGATTCATATAATAAAGCTTGAACTTTAAGTCAGAATGCGAAAAGGTTAACTCGTGTTTTGCTTTCATGGGGGAAGAGTAGAATCTGTTTAAATGGTTTTAGTCCAAAAATTACTTATTCTTGCAATGCTCCTCTCACGCTGCATGTGGCAGTTTTATAGATCATTGATGGAGAACATAAGTGTTTATGGGGAGACCCACCCCAGAATTACATTGAAGTTTATTTCATCTAGATTGAGAGGTGGATTGAATTTTTTTGAACTTATTTATATCATGTTGTCTTTATCCATAGGTTTAGGTTACAGTGATTGGTGGGCTGAGAGATGAATCATGTGCCAAGATGGTTAGTTCTGGAACACAGGATCTGGTGCAAGACATAAGTGTTGGGGCCACTGAGCAATAATGATCATAATATAATCACATTTGCTTGAATAAATGGAAGGAGGACAGCAAGGAAATACTCGGCATTTAACTTTCAAAAGGGAGACAGATAAAATGAGGAAAATGGTTAAAAAAACAAAAAACTGAGCAGCTGCAAAAGTTAAAGGTTTAGATCAAGCATGGGCATTGTTTAAAAATACCATCTTGGAAGCCCAGACCAGATGTATTCCACTCCTTAAGAAAGGTGGAAAGAAAGCCAAATGACTACTGGCATGGTTTAAAGGTGAGGTCAGAGAGGCTGTTGTAGCCAAAAAAAAAAGTATCTTTGAGGAAATGGAAAAGGAGCCAAATGATGAAAACAGGAAACATAAACACTGGCAAGTTAGATGCAAGGTATTTATATATGGCAGGCAAAGAGGGAATTTGAAAAGAAGCTTGCTGTGGAAGCGCAAAAACATAACTTTTCTTCCTTTTATTTATGCAGTTGTGAAAAACCAGCGAAATATAACACTTGTACAGAAAAGCTGAACAGCAAAAGGAAAAGCCATGACACTAATGGGTCAATACATACATACGTAATTTACAACATAAGCAAGAAAATTCAGCTCAAGTGCACAATTTTAGGAGGGGATCCAAGTCCATTTTATAAGGAAAAAAGAAAAACCAAAACGGATAAGAAATAAGCCCAAAACATCTATATTTGTGTGCTCTAATCCGTACTGGTCACTAAGTAAAATCCTTCCTCTGTTCTTGGCTCCCTGGACTCAGGGCAAGTACAGTAAAGAATGAACGCAAACACACAGAACTTATTTTTTTAATTTTATGCAGTTATACAAAATTAGCTGAGAACTATAAAAACATTTGAAAGCAAATAGAAGAGGAGTAGTAAATAACAAACTCCAAAAAGAAAAATACAGAAAGTCACATTAAGTGAACATCACTACTTGCTCATCCAAGCCCACTATATGGGGGAGGAGAACAATAGAAATTCTATGATTGTAACATGCAAGAAAAAACAGACGAAGTATCCAGCACAATAAATTCATGGACCCTCAGCAGGAGCATAAACATATATTTAAACCGCACTGATGCAGAATAGCGCGGTATATAAGAGAATATAATAATAATAAATAAATAATAAATATGAGTACATGAACATAAACTGTGATAAATAATTGAATAATAGCAAATGATATTGAAGGGAGAGAGGGAAAGAGAAAAAGAGGGGAGGGGGGAGGGAAGGAGATGGGGAGAGGGAGGGTTAAAAGGTAGGGAAGAGGAAAGGTAAAAAAAGTGTGATTACTTCAGCGGTATACATGCATAAATGTTTAAATATAATACTTGAAGAAAATTGTATTCAACTGCTAAAATCAAAATATCATAAAATTTCCATATAAAACGACAACATAAAGATTAAAAATGGTACTCACAAAGATATATTAGATCCTGAAATAGAGCTGTGAATTAAGACTGATTAGGAATTGTTAAAAAGAACCGTAGATCGAACTACATGTATTGGGTAAGCCAGAGGAAACCTGACTGGTATCTGTATGAGCAGAACTATGGTGGCAAACTGAGGTTAAATCAGTGATAAAATAGTAGACTAAACATGTGAAAAAGGTCATGAGTGGATTTAAGATAGCGTACAACGATACTGACTGACTAATGCAAGCGTCTTAAAATCTGTGTCAGTTATTACTATAAGTACAAAAGTCCCATTATCGATCCTTTGTCATAGTTGCATTTAAATTTCATGATTTTATTTATATCCAGTCACTATGTATTCCATTCATTTATGCTTTCAACTTATTGTATCTTTGGCTCCTGAATCACATTTCCACCATTTCAACTTTTCCCGATTGTCCAGTGACGACATCTAGTGGGCGGAGCTTTCAATCATTTATTAAGTGTCCTCTGCTTCTGTGCAGCATTTTCCTGCTGCTGGTTCTCCCCTCAAGTACTGTGTTCATTATCCTCATGTTTGCATTAGTCAGTTATGCACAGAATTTTATCTTAACAATAACACAGTGTAGCTCTGAAGCGCTTCAGGAAGGAATTGTAAGCTCCACAAACTAGTGTCATCTGAAATGCCTATCTCCAGGAACAAGCAGGAATGAGTCTTCACATATGGGTACGTCGGTACCGACGGAGCCTGCACGGGAATGCTCCCCAGCATCCAATCGGAAAGCTTTTGGGAGCATCCCTCGTGCCTGCGCGCTGACTTCCCGCCCTTTCCACTTCTTCTCCTCAGTTTTCATTTTTCCGCGGAGCCGGCAGGACGTCCTCCTGTCACCGCAGAAACCTCTTTCTTTAAATACTTCATATCTTGTTTTCTTGTGGTCGCGGCTGTTTTTCTCGCCGACACCGGTACCGCCGGTGGTTTTTTTTTTTCTTAAACTCAGATTTTTCCCTCTGTTTCTGTCTTAACTTTTTGGGCCTACAAGGCCTCTCCATCATGGAGCCGCCTTCTCCTAAGAAGTGCCTTCACTGTGGAAACAGTTTTCTTTTTAGACTCCAATCTCTGGTGTCTAACCTGTTTGGGTCCTGACCCTTTTTCCCCTGAACTATCAGGCTGCAATGCTGAGAGAAGACCCTTCCCTCTTTCGAGTTTCCCTCGATACCGTTTTCCCTCCTGCAGTGAGGGCACCGGGTTTTTCTTCTCTACAGGATCAGGTAACCCACAAACAGTCTGTTAAGACTTGCCAATCCTTGAGTGGTAGGTCTCATGCCACGCATGATGACGGCTCCGGCCTTGCCCTCAAGACCCCATTGGCATTAAAACCCCGGAGGGAGTCTTCGGGCTCCAAAGCATTTCAGGGGTTTCAGGTTGTTCCTGGGGCTCACCCCTCACAGAACATACCTGAGCCGTGCTCGGGGGTGGTATCCGCTTCGAGCGGTACCGATACCCCGTCACCGGTGTCAAGTGTCCCACTCTTCACCAGGGATCGTCATCTGGCGTCCTCGGTACCTTCGGGACCGATCGATACATTCCAGATTGACTTTCCTGTTTCTAAGCCATGTTCGGTGGTGGTACCCGCTTCGAGCGGTACCAATACCCCAGCATCGGCACCGGTGTCGAGTGTTCCACTCTTCACCAGGGATTGTCATCTGGCGTCCTCGGTACCTTCGGGACCAATCGATACGACCCAGAGTGACTTCCCTGTATCAGCATCGCCGGTACCACCACCGACGTCGGTGCACTCTAGACATGCATCGATAGACTCGCTCCCTTCGATGCCGAGTCTAGAATCGATATCTAGTCTAGATGACTGGGTACCGACGCGCCTTGGAACCGACCCTTGTCGTTTCCGGATACGCAGTACCGAGGATACTCACCAAGACTCTCTGGTTACCTCGGTACCGCTTGAGCAGCCTCCGATGACGGCCTCGATGCCATTACCGGTATCGATGTCGATTCCTGCAGTTACATCGGTGCCATCGATCCTTTCCATGCCTAGTTTGGAATCGATACCTGGCATAGACGATGCAGCACTAACTGCCTCAAATCATGACTGCCAGTATCATTATCCATCTAGTAAAGTTCTTTTTCTGCACCAGACCAGTACATCCTCTGGTGCTCAGGCTGCATCTTCAACCTTAGCCTTCCCAGGGATGGTTCCCATTGGGGATCCTTCTTTTCAGAAGTTTCTCCTTGACATGGCAACCTTTCTTGCTATTCCTATCCCTGGCTGTAATCTTAACCAAGGCTCTCCTGCAGAAAAGGGAAATATAATGCTTCCTTTACTTTATTCTTTGCAGGATCTTCTTCTGAGAATATGGGAATCACCTTTAAGGGTTCCCTCACCTTCTGCAGCAACTAATGTTCTGTATCAGGTGCCCCCCTCTCCAGGGTTTCAAAAGAATCAACTTCCCCATCATTCCATTGTAGTGGAATCAGCAATGAGGAAGGTAAAAAGCAAGAAGAAGCATTCTTCTTATCCGCCAGGTCGTGCTTCTAGAGCACTTGATGCCTTTGGACGTCAAACCTTCCAAACATCCTATGCTGGCATCAAGAATTATTTCTTATATATTTTATATGAGTCTAACACTCCAGGAGGTCACAAAGAAATTATCTCTTTTGACTCCTTTTTTTGTCAGAGCCTAAGGCTGCTGACTATTCCTTGCATCTTAATCATAGCCGGAATATCTCTTGGTTTCTTTCTCGTGCTTCTCAAGAATCTTTTGAGTCTGTTAGCAGATCCTCTGCTATTGCCATTGGAGCACGTCGTAGAGCCTGGCTCCAAGCTTCTGACTTGAGCAGATGGGCACAACATACACTGGATAATTCTCCTTGTATTGGAGAAAATCTCTCCAATAAGGAGGCTTTACGTCAGGTTGCTCATTGCTCCACTGACTTCACTGGTTCTGGAGACCATTCTAAGCCGCCTTCTTCCCCAGGAGGTAGGAAATGTCCTACCAAGCCTTCTTTCCCTAAGAAAAGAAGGTTTCACTCTTCTCCTGCCCATCATCCAGAGGTGCCCAAGCAAGGGACACCTCGTCCTAGTCTGAAGTTTCCAAATTCTAGCCAGTCTCAACATACCCAGCAACCATAGGTTCTGAAGGTTACAATCTACAGTTAACCTCTTCTTAACAGAAGTTTGTTCACTGTTTTTTCTTAAAGCTCTACACTGGGGTTTTCCTTTTTCAGTATGCTAAGCTGTCAGGATATCCTTGTCCATGGGTTACAGAATTCTCCTCTTCTTACTACCAAGAAGGGAGGTTACAACTATCTCATGATAGTTTGTCGCAACATGAACATTTTTTCCTTCAGCTGACTCGCCATATGGGTAAGTCATCCTCCCCTTCTCATCCAGGGTTTCCCCTGACTGAGTGGTACCATACTGAAAAGCTTCTCTAGCTTTCATTCCAGTGTAGACTTTTTGTTTCCTTGAATACATTCTCAAGATAACTCATCAGGCAGGGACAGGAATATCTCCTCTCCCTTTGTCTGTTTCTTTGTTTTGCACAGTAAAATTCTCTCTGCTGTCTTTTTCAGCTGCTGTGCATGCAGGAGTTCCAGTGATTGAACTACTGGTACTTTTCCACAAGTTCCAGTCTATCTTCCACAATTTTTGTCTAGCCTCAGTAGTGATTCCAAGCTAGTCCTCATCTATCTTGGATAATCCTACTCACTTTAGGCTTCTCACCTTATCTTCTTTCTAGCCATCTCCTTTTCAGTTTCATCTCATAATTCTCCTGTACAATGCTCTCTGCAATCTTCAGAGAAGCTTTCTACTATGGGCCCTTGCTACAGAACATTGATCTTTGTCTCTGAGGGCTATTCTATATAGTAGAAAAAAGCTTATAAATCATTCTCATAACTGTGAGGGTTCTCCACACCCTCTTGTCTCCTGTTATAATTCAGAATATAAGCTTTTTCTGCGTGAATATCCAAGGCTATTAGTAACGCATGATACCCCTATGTCCCTCCAGTGGGTCCTCCTGGTATCTCCTCTGTGTTTCTACCCATCTACCATGTCAGAGTTCTAAAGGACTCTCGACTTGCTCTTTACAGACTGATCTTATCCTCTGTTTTTCACGCAACCATCCTGGTTATTTTACTGGATTGCATTCCTGCATCCTCTTAGCCCACGGAAATAGATTCTCTATATATCTGTCAAGTGGGTTTCACCCTCTTGTTATTGGATGACTCTTTCCCCTTCACATTCCCCATGTGAATGTTCTTATGGGGCTTAGTGTATCTTCAGACTTATTATCATGTATGTAAATATCTCCATATATGCCTCTACATACATATGTCTGTAAGCTGTGTGTGCATAATTTATGCCCCCACATGTGTATGTGTATATATATATATATATTTGTTGATACATATTCTGCATATCTAGATATACATTTATATATAGGTATATATATATCTCCCTATATATATCTATGTATCTGTTGGGAGACTTTTATAGATCGAAATGTATTACATACTATCTCCTCACTGTCTATGCTATAGCAGTTGTACCTTTCTCAGAGGTTACAGACAGTGGGCTCCCTTTTTCATACTGTTCCTTAGTATGTGGGGACTGTTATGCTCACAACCACTACTGTGGTGATAACAGCTTCAGCTTTGCTCTAGGTCTCCCTATCCTTGAAGATTCAAGCTTCAATATCTTTCCTATCTCTCATCAGCTAGGAAAGATAGTGTACATCTTCATTGTTTTTGAGTACACATTGTTCTGCTTGGGAATATGGGCTTTTTTCCATAACCCTTCTTCCCTCCAAGACTGGGCTAGTTGTCCAAATCGGTCAGTCTTCTCCTTTTAGTCCTCAAGGTTATGACTCTGTACCTAAAAGAGTTTTCAGCTTTTTCTCATAAAGATTTCCATTGAAGACCTGCCATTCTAATCCTACCCCAGTTGACACCTGGATCACCTGCTAATTCCAGGTCTGGACCTTCACCCTCACTGCTGTGAGGTCACCTTGAGGATTCCGCTACTGCATATCCAGTAGACTCCATCACGCTTTCTACTTCCTACAATCCAGTAGGTAAGCTTCATATTATAACTGTTCATTAAATAATTTTAATGGTACTTATCATACATGCCATGGGCTCCTCTCCTGTAGTCCTTGGGTTTGCTGTTTTCCTTACAGCTCTTCTATTCTCAACTCCTACCCTCCATTCCCTCATGGGATGCCGGAGATTCCTGTGTGGGAAATGCACTCCTGATCCAGGAACATGCATTTTATGGGATCTCCCCCTGGCATCTCTAGCTAGGGAGTCCCCATATGTCAAGACTCATTCCTGCTTGTTCTCCAGGACCAAGCAGGAAGTCAGTCCTCACATATGGGTGACGTCGGCGCCGACGGATCCCTCGCGGAGCAATTTTCCCCAGCTTTCAAAGAAAGCCTTTGGGAATTCCAGCGCGCATGCGCGGTCCTCTTTCCGCCCAAGGGTGCCATCTTGCTCAGTCTTCTTTTTTCCGCGGAGCCCTACAGACGTCTGTGAATCCCCGCAGAAAAGTTGATTTTTTTCTCTATTTTTCTCTTTTTTCTTCGGTTCGACGCCGGTTCTTTTCTCGCCCGGACTCGCGACGCCGGTTGCGAGTCCGTCCCGTATTTTTCGGTTTTTTGTCCTTCGTGACAGATTTCGCGCCTTTTTCCTTTTTCCCTGGCAGCCCGGTCATTCGACCTCGCAGGGGCCCTTTTTCCCCCGATGGCTGCCAGCGGCTTTAAAAAGTGTGATCTCTGTAAGAAACTCATGTCTCTTACAGACACTCATGACTTCTGCCTCCGCTGCCTCGGCCCAGATCATGACTCCATGATCTGTGTGCCATGCGGCAAAATGTCCTCAAAAGCATTGAGGAGTCGGCAGAATCAGCGGGAGCGTATCTTCTCTGACTCCGGCCGGACTCGGACCTCGTCAGAGGCTTCGACGTCTCGGGACTCTGGTCCGGAGCATCGTCGAAGATCCTCTGAAAGGGGGTCTCCTACCCAGGAACATCATCGGAAGAAGAAACCCGCGAGGGCGGGATTGGTGGACGCTCCTGGTTCCTCGAGGGCCAGGTCGCATAGCCCCGATTCCCGTCCCGGGTCCTCGGAGATGGAGAGGCCGTCAAAACATCCTCGACTCGAGGTGGACTTGCCCGCTCACGTGAGTACTGTTGTCCTCGTTGACTCGCCTCCGAAGGACCCGAGGTCGGGCCCGACGCCGTCGGGGCCTGAGTCGGGGGCTGCTGGGTCTCCTGAGCTCGGACTCAGGTTGACGGCCTTGGAGAGCAGTCTGACTGCCTTCATGGACCAGCAGCGGGTATTGATCGCTGGCCTCGCCTGTGTTTCTGCCCTGACCGCCGGGACGTCGACCTCCAAATCGACCCCGGAGACCGAGCCGATCCTCGAGTCCATGAGGGCTCGAGTCGATCCTCGGTCGAGGTCTCCTTCGGCCTCCCGTTCGGGACCGAGGTCGTCGACGCCGACTCCCTCGGTGTCGGAGCGGATAGCATCGGTGCTTGCCCGACCGGAGCCGCCTGACTCCTCCTCCGAGGAGTCGGCCTGGGAATCTGAGGACGAAGAGTCACCTGGTTCCTTTCGGACTCGGTGTGTCCCTTCGGACTCCCCCGAGTCTGAACCTCGGAGACGGTCCCCCCCCCCCGGAGGATACCCGGTTCTCGGACTTCGTGAGGGATATGGCCAAGGCCTTGGCCTTCCCCGCGGATCCCGAGGAGGAGCCTCGAGTCGAAGAACTCGATGCCCTCCAATATGACTCTCCCCCGAAGGAGGCCTTTATTGTACCGGTTCCTCCGATGCTGGAACGACTTCTCTTCCGCATGTGGGAGAGCCCGGCGTCGTCGCCGGTATTAAGCAAGCGGGTCGATTCCATTTATCGAGTCCGCAAGAGCCCCGGCTTCCAAAAGGCACAACTACCGCACCATTCCATGGTGGTGGAATCGGCCATGCATAGACTTAAGAGTCAAAAAATGCACTCCTCGGTGCCCCCTGGTAGGGAAGCCCGAAGCCTGGATGCCCTCGGTAGGAAGTGCTTCCAGGGCTCTATGCTTGCTTGTCGAGTCCAGACTTACCAGCTCTACATGGGCATGTATCTCCGAGACCTGGCTAAGGAAATAGCCAGGTTCTCGGCTGGTCTCTCCGACGAACCTTTGCAGAGGTTCCAAACCTTGTCTACTGGTATTCGGGAGTGCTCCAAGTTTATTTCTCGAGCAGCCTATGATGGTTTTGAGGCTTCGGCTCGAGTAGCTGCGGCCGGCATCAGTGGAAGCCGCCAGGCTTGGCTTCAGACGTCCGACCTCGAGCCCTGGGTACAGGACAAGTTGGTCGATGTCCCCTGCCGAGGTGATAACCTCTTTGGCAAGCCCATGGATGAGAAGGCTGCACAAATCGAGACTGAGACTCTCACCAGAACTCGTCTCTCAAGGAAGACCTCTGCCCCTTCTCAAAAGAAGAAGGCCTCGGGGAAAAAGCCCTTTTACCCGAGGAAAGGTGCTGCCTAGAAATACTACCCTCAATATCAGGCCTCAGCAGCTCCCCCACAGGGAAAGCAGGCCAAGGGACGGGGTAATGGGTCCCGTAGGCAGCAAGCCCCCAAGCCTGCACCACCGGCCTCTGCTCAGCAGGGTGGGGGTTTTTGACTTCCTCAGCATAGCCTCTCCCCCTCTGCTGGTTTCTCTCAGCACAGGAGGCCGGCTGGTCCACTTTGCCCAAAGGTGGTCCAACATCACCACAGATACCTGGGTACTTCACATAGTTCAAAAGGGCTATCTTCTTCACTTTCACCAGGTACCTCCCTCCTACTTTCCAGGGGAGCCTCCCAGACTACCTTTGCACAGGGACTTACTCCTTCAGGAGTTGGCAAGTCTTGTTCAAGAACGAGCTGTGGAACCGGTGCCCCACCACCTGAGGGGCCAAGGCTTTTACTCCAGGTACTTCCTGATTCCAAAAAGAACTGGAGGCCTCAGACCCATCCTGGACTTGCGAAACCTCAAGTTCCTTGCAAAGGAAAAGTTCAAGATGCTTACCCTTGGAATCCTGCTGCCCTACCTCCAGCAGGGAGACTGGCTATGCTCCTTGGATTTGAAAGATGCGTATACTCATATCCTCATTCATCTGGACCACAGACAATATCTGAGATTTGTTGTGGGAGGAAATCATTACCAGTACAGAGTGCTGCCCTTTGGCCTATCCTCCGCACCCAGGGTGTTCACCAAATGCCTCGCAGTGGTGGCGGCTTATCTGAGACTTCAAGGTCTGTTTGTGTTCCCATACCTGGACGACTGGCTCATCAGGGCCCCATCTTCACCAGAGGCCGCTCAAGCCACTCAGCGCACTGTGGCTCTGCTCCAGCACTTGGGTTTTGTCATAAACTTCGCAAAGTCCACTTTGCTCCCCTCTCAAAATCTCGAGTTCATCGGCGCCAAGTTGGACACACTTCAGGCGCGGGCCTTCCTCCCTCTGGACAGGGCCAAGCGGCTCATGGATCTCGCCGGCCACTTTCACAGCAATGCACTGGTCTCAGCCAGGCATTTTCTGCGACTGCTCGGCCATATGACTTCCACGGTCCATGTGACCCCCAATGCCCGACTGAACATGCGTCCTGCTCAGTGGTGCCTTCGCAATCAATGGCATCAGGCCACGGGGAGCCTAGCGGACTCTGTGCAGATCTCCGACCAGCTGGTCTCCTCTCTGCGATGGTGGCTTCATCTACTCAACCTACTGCTAGGAGTGGCTTTTCAGTCCCCTCCGCATTCTCAGGTCCTAACGACCGATGCTTCCCTCCTGGGTTGGGGAGCACATTGCCAAGGGTCATGTACTCAAGGACTCTGGACTCCTTGGGAGTCTGCTCAACAGATGAACTTCCTGGAGCTCAGAGCCATCCGACTAGCACTCAAAGCCTTCTCTCACCTGGTGTCCCACCAGTCGCTGCTGATACAGACGGACAACCAGGTTGCCATGTTCTACGTAAACAAACAGGGCGGACCAGGCTCCTTCCTCCTCTGTCAGGAGGCGCAACGGCTATGCTCTTGGGCAGTCCGCCGGGGCATCCTCCTCAGGGCTGTCTATCTCCCAGGTCAAGAAAATTACCTGACCGACAAGCTCAGCAGGATCCTCCAGCCACACGAGTGGAGGTTGGATCCGCTGGTGGTTCAGCGGATCTTTCTCAAGTGGGGCCTCCCCATCATGGATCTGTTTGCCAGTCCTCTGAACCGGCAGCTGCCCAGATTCTGCTCTCGACAGCCGCATCCTCTTCAGGTAGCGGCGGATGCTTTTCTAATTCCATGGTCCACCGGCCTCTTGTATGCCTTTCCTCCCATGCCACTGGTGTCTCGGACGCTCTTCAAGGTTCTCAGAGACAAAGCATCGATGATCCTAGTGGCTCCCCGGTGGCCGAGACAACCTTGGTTCCCGCTTCTGATGCAGTTAGCGGTAGACACTCCTCTTCCACTGGGATTTCAGCCTGACCTCCTGTCGCAGGATCAGGGGTCTCTCCTACACCCCAATCTCTGGTCCCTTCATCTGATGGCCTGGCTGCTGAAAGGGTAGTCCTTGCTCCTCTGCAGCTACCTCCAGATGTGGAGGAGGTCGTCTTGGCCTCCAGGAGGCCCTCCACCCGAAGGGCCTACGCTCTCAAGTGGCGTCGGTTCTCCGTCTGGTGTACTCAGCAGTCTCAGGATCCTTTCTCCTGTTCAGCATCAGTGGTCTTGCAATACTTGCTCTCTCTCTAACCTTGGACTTAAGTCCAACTCGGTCAAGGTCCACCTCAGTGCTCTTTCTGCGCATCACATGCCGGTGGATGGTAGACCTCTTTCCAGCCACCCTCTGGTGGCTCGGTTTCTCAGAGGCCTCCTTCTCCTTAAGCCACCTTTGCGCCCGCCAGCCCTGGACTGGGATCTTAATGTGGTTTTGCAGCGGATTACCTGTCCGCCCTTTGAGCCTATGGCTACCTGTCCGCTACGTTTTCTTTCATGGAAAACCTTGTTCTTGGTAGCCCTCGCTTCTGCTAGATGCGTTAGTGAGCTGCAGGCCCTGGTTTCTGATCCTCCTTACACTAGGTTCTACAAGAACCGGGTAGTCCTACGGACTCACCCTAAATTTCTTCCCAAAGTGGTTTCCCCTTTTCACATCAACCAGGAGGTGGTACTTCCGACCTACTTTCCCAGGCCACACTCCAGCCGAGCTGAAATGGTCCTGCATACCCTGGACTGTAGAAGGGCGTTGACCTTCTACCTTGACCTTACGCGGGAGCACCGAAAGGCTGTTCAGCTCTTCGTGTCTTATGACCCCAACAAGTTGGGGCTCCCTGTCTCCAAGCGTACTCTGTCCATCTGGATTGCGGACTGTATCGCTTGGGCTTACGAGGCAGCCGGCCTCGTGCTGGACGGTAGAGTCACAGCTCATCGTGTTCGGGCGAAGGCTACGTCGGTAGCTTACCTCCGCTCTGTTCCATTGGCAGACATCTGCCGGGCCGCTACTTGGTCTTCAGGCCAGTCTTTTGCAGCCCATTACTGCCTGGAGAGAGAGTCCCGCAGGGACAGTGCTTTCGGACAGGCAGTCCTCCGTAACCTCTTCGAGGTATAGGCAACTCCTACCCTCCGTCCCGGTTGTTGGGCTACCGGTTGGAGACATACTCAGAGAAGATTCCTTCCTTCTATGCTACTGACCTTGAGGGAGCTCATTTTTGTGCTTAGGGTCTCCGGTAGCCTTAAGCTTGGGAGTCCCATATGTGAGGACTGACTTCCTGCTTGGTCCTGGAGAAAGCGTAGTTACTCACCTGTAACAGGTGTTCTCCAGGAGCAGCAGGAATCAGTCCTCACAACCCTCCCTCCTCCCCTTGGAGTTGCAGTTATATGATTTCGTTTTTGCTAATTTTTGCTGTCTTTTAGCTATGTCATCTGAGCAAGATGGCACCCTTGGGCGGGAAGAGGACCGCGCATGCGCACTGCAATTCCCAAAGGCTTTCTTTGAAAGCTGGGGAAAATTGTTCCGCGAGGGCTCCGTCGGCGCCGACGTCACCCATATGTGAGGACTGATTCCTGCTGCTCCTGGAGAACACCTGTTACAGGTGAGTAACTACGCTTTCCTGGAGATAGCACAGTTACTTACCTGTAACAGGTGATCTCTGGGAACAGCAGGAATAAGTCTTCACAACCCACCCACCTCCTCTAGGAGTTGTATCTATCTTCCTTTCCTCTTTCTCTCCTTTGTCTCAGCTATGAAACTCAACTGAGGAGAAGTGGAAAGGGCGGGAAGTCAGCGCGCAGGCGCGAGGGATGCTCCCAAAAGCTTTCTGATTGGATGCTGGGGAGCATTCCCGTGCAGGCTCCGTCGGTACCGACGTACCCATATGTGAAGACTTATTCCTGCTGTTCCCAGAGATCACCTGCTACAGGTAAGTAACTGTGCTTTCCCTCATCTCCTGCAGCACCTCTTTTTATTGGAAAAAACCGTCACATTGTACAATTGCACCTTATCTGCCTACGCCAAGCTTTGCGTTGCATTTCGCTAATTCATATCTATAGTTTACATCTACATGTTATAAGTTAAGCCTTGCTGTTAGGTCAGACTGGACACAGACACACTGGTCATTCCTAATCATAATTTCTAAGAAGCATTTCTGGTAGTTAAAAACATTCTGTCTCCAGAAAATCTGTGTCTCTTGGGACCAAGCAGGAAGTCATTCCTCACATATGGGTGACATCACCGACTGAGCCCATGCGGGAACACTTCCCAGCTTCCATAGGAAGCTTTTGGAAGGTGCCCCATACATGTGTGCTGGTCTTCCTGCCTGAAGAAGCCATCTTTACCTCAGTCGTCTTTTTTTCTGTGGAGCCTGCCAGATGTAGTCTGACATGGAATTAGTTGACCTTTGCTATTTTTTGGTATTGCGTGATGTGCCACATCTTTGTCATCTCCAAAAACATTGATGCCTTAGTGCCATGCTTTTTTCAGGTTATTTCCTTTTTTTCTTTTTGGCATGCAAGATTTTCCTTTCCTCCCCCCCCCCCCCCCTCCGGGTCGGTGAGGATGGAGTCCTTTGACTTTGCAGAAGCCGTCTTCCCAACCATGTCAAAACTGGCCAGTGGCTTCAAGAAGTTCCCCATTGTGGCTGGACCATCTCCATCATGGACCTCCACAGGTGGTGCCTTCAATGCCTCGGGCCCAACCATGAGCCCTCGGACTGTGCTCTCTGCTTGCAGATGACACGCAAAGGCCTTAAGAATTGGGAACTGCAGCGGGAATCACTGTTCAGTTCCAAGTCATTGACAATGGCCTCGGCATCGATGCCCTCAAAGGCCCCTGCCGAGGCTTTGGCTTTTTGCGGCAGGCAGGCCCATTCAGAGCCAAGGGGTCACAGGGCACCAGAATAGTGGCTTTCCTTTGATAAGGAGTGGCCCCCAGAAGGACCGGTCTTTGACCTCATCAACATCAAAGGGTGATACCAAGCCTAGGGCGAAGGCCCAAGGGCATTGGCATCGGAATCCTCGGTGCAACTCTGAAGGTGAGAGCTAGGAGCGGCTTTCCAAGCTTCCCCATTTGGAGGCCCCAGATGGCCAGCGTGGGACTTCCGAGGCCGTTACCAAAGTCTCGCCTAAGGGAGCCAGCATCGGCACCGAAGGCTGTGGCGCATACTCCGGCGACAGTGGAGACTTCTATCCTCGCAGAGAGGATGTAGGCCCTCGAGCGTAGCCTCACTGTGTTCATGGCTCAGCAAGCTGCCAGGGACCCGGTGATGGCCCTGTCCATGGTGGGTGCCTCGAGGATGGGCTGCACCTGCAGAGGTGCAGCCCATCCTCGAGGTCCATGCTATCTCGGGTGGCTTCTGAGTGCTTAAGGTTCAGACAGAAGGGAGCAGAGCACTCCTTTGACTCTGCCTGGTTGCCATCAGTGTGATTTCTTCTTGGATTCTGATTAGGAGACAGAAGAATCATCTCAAGAGATCATCTGTCACTGTGACGTCCCCTCTGATCTCTCCCCCCCATATGAACAAAGGAGGTCTCCTCCCCCATCCCCCCAAGGACCTCTCCTTCCTCAAGTTCATGCTTGGCATGGGGAAGACTTTGCTCTTCACTATTGAAGCAGAAGAGTTGGAAATCCTCCAGTACCCGAATCCCCCTAAAGAGGCTATTACGGTTCTAATCCACCTGATACTGGAGTGGTTTCTCTTTAGAATGTGGGAAACGCTGCTCATGGTGCCAGCAGTCAGCTGGCGCCTCAATTCCATGTATCAAATACGCAAGAGCCCTGAGTTTGAAAAAGCACAACTCCATGGTGATTGAATTGACCATGCGTCAGATTAAAAGTTCCAAGATGCACGCCTCTGTGCCCTCAGGTAGGGATGCATGCACCATGGACAGTTTTGGTAGGAAGTGCTACCAGGGGTCAATGCTGGGGGCTCAGATCCAAGCATACCAGTTATATATGGACATTTTCCTGATTGACCTGGCGGGGTATCTTGCCAGTTTCTTGGCTAGTCTGGAAATTACCTTGAGCACTTCCAGAGCACGTTGAGCAAAATGAAAAAGTGCTCCAAGTACATCACCTAGGCAGCCTACGATGAGTTAGTCCGTGGTCAGATGGCTGTGGCACACATCGGTGCATGTTGCCTGGCATGGCTGCAGTTCTCTGACTTTGGCCAACTTGTCCTGAACCCATTGTTCTATGACCCATACCGTGACAAGAACCTCTATGGCAAACCTATGGTGGAAAAGGCTACAGAGTTGGAAACGGAGCAACTCACCATGAACAAGCTTTCAAGAAAGACTGCTGACTTTTCCAGGAGGAAGACTTCAGGGAAGATGTCTTTACCCGAAAAAGAAAAAGGCCTATGGTACTTACCCTTCATATTATTGGTACAATCCATCCCCAACAGAGGCAGCAGCGCAAGCTGAAAGCCCCAAAGCCTCAACCAATGCCACAGCCCCAGCCAGGTGGGGGGGGGGGGGTTTGACTCCAGGCTTCAGACCATGGTTAGTCTTCCTTTCCCAGCCTCCATACTGCCACAAGTGGGGGGACGGCTGATACACTTTACCCGCAGGTGGCCAGCATAACAACCGATGCCTGGGCACTGCAGGTGGTCCACGACTGCTACCTGCTGCACTTGAAGAAGATTCCCCCAAACACTTAGCAGGGGAATACTCCCTCGAGCCAAACTACTCCAACTGGAGTTTGAGGCCCTCCTGGCAGAGCGGGCAGTGGAACTTGTTCTACCATCCCAAACAAGACAGGGTTTCTACTCCTGCAGCTTATAACATAAGATATGCCATACCGGGTCAGACCAAGGTCCATCAAAGCCCAGTATCCTGTTTCCATCAATGGCCAATCCAAGTCATAAGTATTAACAGGTTCCCAAAGAGACACAGGTTCCACAATGCTTGTCCCGGCACAAGCAGTTGATTTCCAGTGTCTTCTTTAACAATAGTTTATGAACCTTTCCCCCAGGATCTTGTCCAAACCTTTTTTAAACACAGCTACACTAACAGCTTTTACTACATCCTCCAGAAATGAATTCCAGAGTTTGATTACATGTTGAGTGAAAATATATTTACTCTTGTTAGTCTTTAGTGGGTGACATTACATGTACTCTAGTCTTTCTACTTTTTGATGATGTAAATCTATCTGTTGGGGCCGTTCCACTGCATTCATTAATTTATAGACTTCTATCTTATCTCCCCTCAGCCGTCTCTTTTCCAAGTTGAAGAACCCTAACCTTTAAAGCCTTTCCTTGTAGGTGTATCCTTTCATCCCCTTTACTTTTTGGTGTGTCTTCTCTTTACCTTTTCTAATTCTGTTATATCCTTTTTAAAATACGGCGACCAGAATTGCATACAGTATTCAAGGTGCAGTTGCACTATGGAACAATAGAGAGGCATTATAATATTTATTTGACTTATATACCGCTTTATCACATAATCAAGGTGGTTTACAGAGAACCAAGGTGTACTGCCTGGGCTGTTTACAGTGAACAAAGAGCAAAATAGTTCAGTGAACAATCTTAACTTAAACTAAAACATACTTGGCTGTCAGGATGAAGCAATTGGTCAACTATTTACAGGTCTGGAGTATCACTGAAGAAATTGATGTGTAGCATGCTAATTTACATCAAGGTGGCCTATGTGTTGGAGGGGTGTGATAGGGTTGAAGATAGTTGAATGACCATTAAATTGTGTCCAGTTTATCCATTATGGACTGGTAGGATTCAGTGAATAATAGTGATCTCCAGGAACAAGCAGGAATGTAGTGTTCACATATGGGTATCGTCGGTACCGACGGAGCCTGCGCGGGAACGCTCCCCAGCGTCCAAATAGAAAGCTTTTGTGAGCATCTCACATCGCCTGCGTGCTGCCTTCCCGACTTTCCCAACTGCCTCTCTCCAGTTCTTCGTTTTCCGCGAAGCCAGCAGGTTGTCGTTCCTGTCACCGCAGAAAAATTTTCGTATTCTCCTCTTTTGTGGTCATGTCTGCCTTCCCTCGACGCTATACCGGCACCGCCGGTTCTTTATTTCTTTTAAAAAAATAAATAAATAAAAAATAATGTATTTTTTCCAAACCTTTCTTCAGGTGCACGCGCCTTTTTTGGCCTTAGGCACAAAAAGTTTCCTTTACTATGGAAAAACCCACTTCGGGTTTCAAGAAGTGCACTAAGTGTGGCGGTACCATTTCTATCACCAACACCCATGAGTGGTGCCTTAAATGTTTAGTTCCTGACCACTCCATTTCAGAGTGTATGGCCTTTTGCCATGATGTCCAAGAGGGGTCGACAAAACCGAGCTGCTAAGCGCAGCACCCTTTTTCCATCCGATGCAGCCTCTGTGGCATCAACGTCTTCCAGGGCTTCGTCTTCCTTCCATGGATCTCAGGTAACTAAACATAAGTCTGGCCAGTCCTCAAAGGGCAGATCTTCTTCCAAGCATCGAGATGCCTCTGGCGTTGCCCTTGAGGGTTCTGTACTGGCGAAATTGCCCTGGCGGGAGGCTTCGGCTTCCAAAGCATTATCGGGGCTCCAGGATGTTCTCGAGGCCTCAACCTCGGCAGAACTACTGGTGCCATGCTCTGGGGTACTGGCCACTTTCTCTGGTACCGATACCCAGGCATCGGCAGCGTCGATATACCAGAGGTTCCTGGCTATTGAATGCAGTCTGGTGGCTCTCCTTGCGGCATCGACACCCTCGGAACCGCGTCAGACAGTTTAACCGGTACCGGCACTGACTCCGGTATCGCTACCAGTACCATCGGCATCGACATCGGTGTCTGCATTGCCGGCACCCAGTCATGCTATGTCTTCTGGTACCGATACACCGGTACCGATTCCCCCCCGGGACCGACTTCGGTCTGTACAGGTATTGTGCTCTACAAGAGCATCCGGATAGAAGGTACTTTGAATCCTCGGAGGAGTCTGAGGATTCTGACAGATCCGTTGGTACCGGAATACTTCTCCCGGAGGAGCCTTCCTCTCCTAAACGTAGGATGTCTCCTCCAGAAGATATCTCCTTTCAGGATTTTATTAGGGAGGTGGCTCGGTCTTTCCATTACTGTGGCTCCTGAAACAGAGCCCAGGGCAAAGGAGTTGGAGATTCTACAATATCCCAAGGCTCCTAAGGAGGCAGCTACTTTGCCTATCCATGAGATCTTACATGATCTCATGTTAAGAATGTGGGAAACACCTCTTACCACCTCTCCTCACTCTCATAGACTGGATACCATGTATCGAGTGCCTCCGTGTCCTGGCTTCCAGAAGACTCAGCTTCCTCACCACTCTATTGTAGTGGAATCGGCTATGAGAAGGATCAGAAGTACAAAGAGTCATGCCTCTAATCCTCCAGGACGTGAGTGTCGAACTTTGGATGCCTTTGGACGTTGTACTTTCCAGGCTTCCATGCTTTCTGCCAGGATCAGTTCCTATATTTTATATATGGGAATGTTCCTTAAGGAAGTCACAGGAGATTTAGAGGTTTTGAGCCCTGTTCTTCCTGAAGATAAGAGGCAGGATTTTCTCACACTGATTAAACATGCCCAGGATGTTTCTAAGTTTGTCAATCATGCAGCTTTTGACTGTTTTTTTTTTTTTTTTTTTTAACTTTTATTTTCATTTTGCAACAAACAAAAGGAACAACACACCAAAGGAGACAAAACAAGTATACAATAAGGAAAAGTAAACCCAATTACCCCCCACCCCGATGCTTCTTCTCTAACCGATTATGTCAGCATGTGAGCGCTTCCAATTAACAGTGATTATACATCAAAACGATCAAAAGAGTATCTACGATACAGCATGATCATGGGACAGAGATATATACAAATTTAGACAGTCAGATGAGAGCATTTAGCAGAATGTACATAGTCATTGAGCATCTTCCATTGAGACCGATGATAAGGAGTCTGAACGGGGGAAGCGAACATACGAGGTATTTGTTCATATTTACTGTAAAGACAGACAGGATTCCACCATTCATTGGGGCTCAGATGGGAGCTAGTTTTCCAGTATTACTTAATTAGGGAAATAGCAATGCCAAGCATAAAGTCCAAAAGGAGATAAGCCGTTTTTGGAAGAGAGGGGATCCCCGCAACTGGGCGAAGTCCCACTATCCTCCAACAAAGGGGCTCTTGAAAGTGCAAAATAGACTGGATACGACCCCAGACCCGACGCCAGTAATACTGTAGTGCGGGATATTCATACATAACATGAGGCAGTGAACCAATGGCCGCAGGGCATGTCCAGCAACTATTGCCCTGAGTAGTGTTCCATTTGTCTAATCTGTCAGGAGTGTAAAAACACCGGTGGGCTAGAAAGAAGAGGGTCTGAGTGAGTGAGGCGGATCGGGAACCTGTGTCCCTCTACTCCAGATAAGGCTCCAGTGCTCCGAGGTCAAAGTCACATGCAATTCTCTCTCCCATGCTTTCTGCGCTATAGGGGTATCTCTAGTTATAGCATTACATAAGGTTTTGTAAAAATTGGATGGTACACCCGGTGAACTACCGATAGATCGGAAAGTCTCCGATCAACCTTATGTAGAGGATGCCGATGGCGGGAGTACCCTAGCACTCCGAAGGCAATGCTGAAGTTGCACCGACCAGAGTCGGGAGTCTAAAGATTGCATAAGAGTATTAAAGGCACCTAAAGTGTCTAAAAGCATTGGTGGATAGTGGGAATCTGATGGGAGAGTCATACCAGGGAGAAAAGTAAGAGGAATCGGTTTGCAAAGGTCCTCTTCTATATCTAGCCACACAGGTCTACTCGGTACTGGATCTTCCAGCCAACGAGCGCCTTGTTTGAGAAGAAAAGATTGATGGAACACTTGATTAAAATCACCACCAAGTATTAATGGAGCATTGGCAGAGGCCTATGCCAACTGCGCAATACTTGCATAGTAAGCAGGGTTGTCCACATTCGGGGCATAAATGCAAATACACGTGAATTCACTATCTCCAACCTCAAGGTGTACACGGGCCCATCTACCCTCCTTGTCAGCGCTAGTATCAATTACAGTAGCGTGCAAAGACTTCTTAACCAGAATGGCTACCCCGTACCGTTTGGAAACGGTGGGAGAATAGGCAGCCACCATGTAAGGCTTAGCATTGAGTTTCAGTGTTTCAGCAGAGTTTAGATGCGTTTCCTGAAGAAACACTAAATCAGCATGCTCATGGCTAAGATAGCTAAGGATTTTCTTTCTTTTGAGTGGACTATTAATGCCTTTTACGTTGAGTGATAAGATTTTACATAAGGCCATTCAGAAAAGTTAAAAATTCTGAGCATGATAGCACACATAATTTCACTATGTCCCTCATATTGACTGTATCTGGCTGTACACATGACATAAAAAAAAGAAAAAAAAGAAAAAAAATAAGCTAATATAATACAATGAAGCGCCCCACATTAACAAAGAAAACCGCAGTGCGGTAGAGGAGAAGCAAAACCCCAAAATTACTGGCGACCATGTGTCTGCGGGGAGAAACCCCAGAGAAGGCCGAAATTGAAAAAACACATAACCTGTAGGACTGTGCGTGCTCCGAATCCGACCGAGGCACACATCATGGAGGGATAGGAGACCAAAAAACAAAAAGTCATATAGAGAAAGAAAGAAAGTCCAGGTAGTCTCTGTGCTTGGCTATGACCGCCGCATCGGGCCCTTCAAAATGGCGGACAGAGCCGGCAGATAAAAGTCCAAGTTTTGGGATTAGCGCATCTGCTCTGCTTCTTTGGAGTCTAAAAATGTTGATAGTAGATCAGGATCTTCGAACGTCCTGGTTTGGTTGTGGAGAGTCACTCGGAGCTTCGCTGGATACAACAGGCCAAAGCGAGCCTGTAGCTGTTGAAGTCGAGGGCGAAAAGCAAGGAGTTTCTTCCGACGGTCAACGGTAGGCTTTGCCAAATCAGGGAAGAAGGAGACTTTGCGACCTTCAAATTCCAAATGATGATTCGCCCGGGCAGCATTTAAAATTTGTTCCACTTGTTGATAGCGTAGCAAGCTAAAGATAATAGGCCGGGGGGTCGTTCGGTTGAGCGCCATGTGGGTAGGAACACGGTGTGCACGATCGATTTCCAGTTCTCTATGAAAAGTGATCTTCAGCAAGGAGGGAAGAGTTTTGAGCAAGAATTCTCTTATATCTCCTGCTTCCACCCCCTCCGGCATTCCGAGGAGCCTCACATTGTTGCGACGGGCTCGATTATTGCTATCTTCTAACTCCTTTTGAAGATTCTGTATCTGGCGCTCAGCCTTGTCCAGTTTGCCCAAGCGCACCGCGTGCGAGTCGAGGACCCCCGCCATGTTGTCCTGCCGTAATGAAAGACTTTCAAGTCGGTCCTGGAGCACTCCAAAGTCTTCTCGCATGGCTCGAAGCGCTTCTCCATTGGACTGCACCAATTCCTTCACGCCGCGTATTTCCTCCAAAATCTCCAGGTGCATTTCGGGGTTTTCACGAAATGGAACCATCTTCTGTGGGGAGGACACCTCTGTTTTGGAGCGTTTTCCGTGAGAAGAAGGAGACCCGAAGTCCAAGCGCGCTGGTTTATGGGCCGCCATCCCCCCCAAGGTACCCCGGTCAGCTCGGAGCGAAAAAGTAAGTTTGTATAGGTATTAAGTCAGGATTCTAAGTAGGCCTCTCGGGAGCTTCAACGCGAAGCGTCTTACCCGCTGGACATCAGGCTCCGCCCCCCCAGCTTTTGACTGTTTTGAGTGCATAAGCAGAACCTCTGCCATTGCCATAGGTGCACGTAGAATTGCCTGGCTCCAGGCATCCGATTTGGAGCTCTGGGTGCAGGACAAACTGGGCAATATCCCTTGTACAGGTGAGAATCTATTCGGCAAAAATTGGCAAGAGAAAGCCAATGAGTTGGACAACTCCACTTTGGAAAGATTATCCAAAGCCACAGCTGATCCTGCAAGGAAGAAATCTTTCAAGAAACCATTCTTCTCCTGGGATTCGGTGAGGCTGTGTTGGAGGTACTGGGGGTCTGTCGGTAACCCCCGGAGACTGCTGCTATTGTGCACCGGCTGCTGGAATCGCTCCCTTGCCCTTTACCGTCGGGCAGGCAGCGGCGGGTCAACCTTCAGCGAGGACCCTCTTTCCCCTATAAGTTTAGTTTTTTTCAAGACCGCGGGGCGTGCTCCAAAGGGGCGAGACACGCCCCTTTGGTGCCCCTTCGGCGACATCTCAGCGTTGTAGGACTATTTGCATAGTTTCCTTAAATTTTTGAATTCTATTGTAGTATGGGGAAGCAAAAGGCAAAGGCTGGGGGTAAAATGGCAGACGTCGTGTCGGATAAACTGTCTATCGGTCCTATGGACAAACATCCTGTGCCTCTCCCGGTTGCGCAGTCGTCCCCCGAAGGAGCCTACCTCAGTTCTGGAGGGCGGTCTCCTCCTCCTACGCCTTCTGCGGGGATTTCTTTTGCTTCTGTGGAGTTCCCTGATATGGTGAGTTCTAGTGTTTTTGAAATATTCCTTCCAAAACCGGTTCAATTAGTCGGGGTCGGTGGTTCTTCGGGACTTTTTAACCTTCCCTCTGATTCTGAGGTAACCTTAAAAGATCTTTGGGGTGCCCTCAAAACTATTGATGACAAGTTGACTTCTACTTTAAGTTCCTTATGTGTATTTTCGAAAGAAACGGTTGCTTCTTTGAAGCAGCTAGATAATAAAGTTTCCTATGTTGATGCTGCACGTATTAAGCTTGAATCCCAGGTCAGCCCGTTACATTCTGCGAATGTGGCTGGCATTAAGGATTCTTTGATTCTACATAGTAAGGTGGAGGCGTTGGAAAATCCTTTTCGTCTTTATAATTTACGTTTTTTAAATTTTCCACATACTTCTCTCTTAGCTCCCAGAATTCTTCTGGATAAGTATCTGAGAGAGGTGTTGCATTTGAGTGATTCGATTGAGTTTTCTCAAATGTATTATATTTCCTCTGTGGTGAAAAAGGAGCCTACCTCAGTTCTGGAGGCTTAGACATAATTGAGCCTTCTATTTCAAATTTAACGGCCTTTCTAGAGGACTCCACAGATGTAATAAGCACTCGGGCTACTCTTCTTGTGACTTTAAAAACTTTGGATGCCAAGCAATGCATACTTAAGGCTTTCTTTAAATATAAAGCGACCAAATTTTGTGGTCACGTCATAAATATTTTCCCGGATGTGGCACGTAGTATCCAGCTTCGGAGGAGGCTTTTTTTTTAGCTCTTAAGCCTCAGGTCCTACAGCTGGGTGCTACTTTCTTCCTTAGATTTCCCTGTAAGTGTGTTGTAAATTATGATGGTGCTACATTTACATTTACTGATGCATCCCACTTGGAAAAATTTATTGTAGATAGAAGGGTAGGGGAAGTTGTAAGGGGAGTGTAGTTATAGTTTTTTGCCTCCTGTTAGGTGGGCCTTGTGCCTTATTTTCTTAAATTGTATCTTGGTTATTGTAATGCCACTGTCGAATCCCAGTAATGTGGTCTATATCAGACTTTGTTTCCTTATATTGTTGATTTTCTGGAATGGTATATTTCTTTCCTTTCTGATTTTCTTTTTTTTTTTGTATTTAACTGTTTATTGATATCATTTCCGTCACATAACTATAACCACAAACAATAACACTTCATCCATTACACAAGAGGTGCGTAACAGCCAATATGTCTATTCAACAATATACACCATATTATATACTCTCCCATTCCCTTATGTATACCCTCTTCTACCGACCCCCCCATCCCCCCCTGAAATAACGCAGACCCTCCCCCCCTCCTACTTCCTCCCAACCCCCCCCTTACCCTACCCCGCTCCCCCCCTCCCACCCCCAGGACGCCCCCCAATACCCCCCATTGTTCCTCATATCGGGCTAAGGTCTGTCTACGTGCAGCCGTTAACTTTTCCATCAACACCATGTGTCGAACTCGCTTCTCAAATTGCCCCATCCCAGGCAACTCGGTCTGCCGCCAGGCCGCTGCGATCTCGCAGCGAGCAGCGCTCAAGCAAGCCACCACCGCCCTACCTCCCCTGCTCCCATGTCCCTCCTCCCACCAGGACAGTAAACAGATGGTAGGAGCCAGTGGAATCTCCACCCCAAGATGCTGCTGTATCCATCCAACGATCCGCTCCCAGTACTCACGCACTTTCTCAACTCCACCATACATGCCAGAAAGTCCCAACTGCCTCACACCCCCTCCAACACAAGGGAGATACCCCCGCATACATCTTATGTAGGCGGCTAGGAGTGTAGTACCACCTCAGCAAAACCTTATAACTGTTTTCCGTGGACCGGCTGGACAGGAGCCCACGCCTAGTCTGATCCCACACCCGCTTCCACTCCACCTCTGTAACAGTACGCCCCAAATCCACTTCCCACTCCGTCATATACCGATACTTCCTCCCCGGCGTACCACCCACCACTCTATACAGCCCCGAGATCATGCCCCTGGCCCCCCTTTTCCCAAACCACAGTGCTTCCAACCCTGTAAGTTCCCTACTCCATCCCTCTTTTCCCACCACCTTCCCCAGAAACGAGCGAACCTGCAAATAAGCATATCGGTCCCTTTCCTCCAACTGGAATTCCTCCTTAACAGCCTCAAAGCTCTTCAATTCCCCCTCCTCCAAACACTGATAACTGCACAATAACCCTTTCTTCGTCCACACTCGTCAAATCGCCCTCCTTCCCACCCCGGTTGGAACCCCCTAGCCCCCCTCCAGGGTGTCAGCAAGGAATAACCCCCAAGGGACTGCCTACCCCCTCCTCCCCGTACACTATCCCAGATCTTTGCCCCCTGTCGCATCGCCGGTGATCCCCCTCCCAAACTTCTCCGCCCCTCAGCATCCGCCCAGAGCCATGCTGTCAAATGACCCCCCCTAACTCTCTCCGCCTCCAAGGACACCCAGGGCCTCTCCTCCCCCCCAGGCCTCCAGTGCAGAACATGCACCAACTGGGCCGCCCTGTAATAGGCCAACAGATTTGGGACCCCCAATCCCCCCTCTACCTTAGGTGCGTACATCACTTCGCGTGCCACCCTGGGCGGTTTCCTTTTCCATATATAAGTAAAAACCCTCCGTTGTAGTATCCGCAGCGCCCCTACCGGAATCGCAACCGGTAAGGCCTGAAAGCTGTATAGCAGACGTGGCAAGACATTCATCTTAATAGCCGCAATCCTCCCCAGCCAGGATATCTCCAACCCCATCCACCCACCCAAATCCCTGCCTATAGCCTGGAACAAACGTGGATAATTAGCTTGATAAAGTGTTTCATACCGATCAGTAATACGGACCCCAAGATACCCCAGAGACCCACTAACCCACCGTAAGGGAAACTGCCGCCGTAGCTGCTCCTCCACCCCCACATCTAGTTGCACCTTCAACACCTCTGTTTTATCCACATTCATCTTAAACCCCGAAACTGCTCCATATCTCTCCACCTCCAGCATCACCTCCGGTAACGAGCTGGAGGGTTGACCTAAATAAAGCAGAATATCGTCTGCATATAATGAGATTTTATGTTTACGCCCTCCTCTCTGCAGTCCCCATATCTTATCATTCCGCCGTATACTCTCAGCCAAGGGTTCCACCACCATAGCAAACAAAAGTGGGGACAGGGGGCATCCCTGACGGGTCCCCCTCCCCAGAGCAAAATCTCGGGAGTACTGCCCATTCACTTTGATCCTCGCCCGGGGTCCCCGATACAACGCCCTAATCCACCCCATGAGCTTGGGTCCACATCCCATGCGCTCCATTACCCGCATCAGAAAGGCCCAATGAACTCTATCAAAGGCCTTTTCAGCGTCGATAGACATCAGAATCAGATCCTCCCGACCTTCCCTCGCCTCCCAAACCACACCTACCGCTCTCTGAATATTATCCGCTGCTTGCCGCCCGGGAATGAAGCCCGCTTGATCACCCTGAATGAGCCCCGGTAGCCACTCCGCCAACCTCCCGGCCAACACCTTGGCTAGCACTTTAGTATCCACATTCAGTAGAGATATCGGTCTATAGGAACTACATTTCCCCGGGTCCTTCCCCGGCTTTAACAGGACCGTTATTCCTGCTGTCAGCATATCCCGGGACAGTTCCCCCCCCTTCCCCTAACACCCCATTAAACACCTTACACATTATCCCTTTCAGCTCCCCCCAGAAGACCTTATAAAAAGGCCCCGTCAGGCCATCTAAGCCCGGAGACTTCCCCCCTACTAGCCCCTTCACCACCCTGCCTATTTCCTCCTCACAGATCTCCTCCTCTAGAAGCTCCACCGCTTCCTCCGATAACACTGGGAGCATAAGCCCATCTAAATGGGCCGATATCTCTCCCCCTCGTTCCCCCCGTCCATCTCTCTATACAAATCGAGATAGAATTCCCTAAACCGCTCCCTAATCTCATCTTCTCCCCAGCACCGCCGGCCGTCCCCCCCTTCTATATACGCTATCGTGGACATCCCTGCCTTTCTCCGTAACCGTCGCGCCAGTAGCCTCCCCGCTTTATCCCCAAATTCATAATGGGGACTGTTGCACTCTCTGCATAAGAAAGGCCACTTTCTCCACTTGTAGATCCTTTAACGCATCCCGCGCCTGCTCCATCGCAACCTGGTCCTCCCCCGATCCCGTCTCCCGGAACCGCTCCTCCTTCGCCCCCACCTCCCTCTTTAATTCTTCTTCATGCTGTGCCCGCTCTCTCTTCTTCTTTGAACCCCACATAATAAACCTCCCCCGTACCACTGCCTTCAAGCCCTCCCATACCATAACATCCCGCACCTCTCCTGTATCATTGATATGCAAATACTCCTTAATAACCCCCCGCACATCCTCCACCACTCGCCGGTCCCGCAGGAGAGTATCATTCAACCTCCAGAAAACCCCCCCGTTGGTCCTGGGATTGCGGAGGTGAAGGTCCACTCCTTGGTGATCCGACCACCCAAGATGCACCTCCACCCCATCTTGGACCGCAGACATCCATCTCTGATCAATCAGGAGCATATCCAGCCTACTCCAACTTCTGTGTGGAGCAGAATAGAAAGTATACCCCTCCCCTTGTGGATACATCACACGCCATACATCCAACAAGTTATAACTCCGCATCAGTCCTTTCAAGCCTACTCTATTCTTACGCCCCCCATCCCCCCCCTTTGGCCTTCGATCTAACCCCGGGTCCAACACCACGTTAAAATCCCCTCCCACTAACACCTTCCCCCCCCCCCTCCCGCCATATCCAGTAAAGCCCTCACCTCCCCCCAAAAACCCCCCTGCTGCCCATTCGGTCCATACACCCCCACAATCACTATGTCCTCCCCACCCATCTTCCCAGTGATCCCCACTACCCTACCCTCCTGATCCTTAAACGAAGTCCCCACCTGTATCCCACATCCCCCCCGTATCAAGATTGCCACTCCTCCCTTCCGTCCCCCCCCTTTAGTGCAGGAAAAGAATTGATCCGGGTATTGCCGATGCCGCATCCGCCCCACATCCCGAGCCCTGAGGTGCGTCTCTTGTAGTAGGACCACATCCCATTGAGCCCTCTCCACCTCCCGAAAAAACAGTCCCCTCTTGGTGGGCGAGTTCAAACCCCGTACATTAATGGTGCCTATACGCAACATTCCAATTCATCCCCAGTGTTCTCCAGCCCCTCCTGTTTGGCGTCCCCAACCCCCCCTCTCCCCCCTACCCCCCCCCAGCCCCCCTTCCCCCTGACCCCGCTACCTTTCCCAGTCTACCCGTCCTCCCAGTCCTGACGTCCAATCCCACCACTTCCCCTCCCGCCCCCATCTACCCCTCCTTTTCTGTACCTCGCCCTTACTACTACCCCCCCAGCCCCCGGTTCATCCCCCCCTTCCCCAGCCCTTAACCTTCCCCCCTACCTCCCATTATCTTCTCCCAACACCCGTAGGCCCTAATAGTCCAGTGTTCATTACCATGAGCAAAAGGGCACTAACACCCCCCTCAGGTGTGCTGCGAACATCCAAGCCGCTCTCACTGTTCGCCAGGTCATGTCGTCTGCTCTGCCACATCTGACTGCTGTTCCCGGTTCATTCGCTGCAAACGCTTCCCGCGCTCCCCCACACGTTGCCACTGGGAGCTAGGTTGCTTCCTCTGCCGATCTTTGCCACTTGCTGAGGTGTTCGGCCGCACCGCCTGCCCCGCCACCGGTAAGCCGTCACACCCTAAGTCCTTTAACAGCTCCCAGGCCTCCTCTGGTGACTTCACTTTACGGTTCAGGCCATTTATGGAGATCAGAACCCCAAACGGGAACAGCCAACGATACCGGAAATTCTTCCCCCGCAGATATGCGGTCACATCTTTCATGGCTTTTCGATGCTCCAAAGTACCTTTTGAGAGATCATTGTACACTTCAATTTCCGCTCCTTCCCAGGCCACTCTCCCAAACTTTCGAGCCACATTGAGTATTCGCTCCTTCAAGGGAAAACTGCTCAAACACGCTATTATATCCCGTGCCTGCTTCTCCCTCCGTGGCCCCAAACTCCGGTGGGCCCGTTCCACACCTATCTGCTCCGGAGCCGTACTCGTCATGTCCCCCAATTGCAGCACATGGCAACAAAGCCGTTGCACCAACTCAACACAGTCCTTGGGGCCTGCCTCCTCCGGCACTCCTCTGATGCGTAAATTATTTCGCCTTGCCCGATCCTCCATTTCCTCGACTTTCTCCAGTAATTCCTCATGTTGGGACTGTAGTGCGCCCTGCATGGCCATCAGGCCGCGCACCTCCCCCTCACAATCCTCCACGTGGCTTTCCAATTCTTCCACCCGACTCCCGAGATTGCCCAGCTCCTGCTGTATCTCCTGCAAGGTATCCCGCATATCTTTTCTCATTGCTTTCAGCTCTCTCTTCATATCTATCTTAAATTCATGCAGCCATTTCCTCAGGGGCAACTCCTCCTCCCCTTCAGCATCAGTGACATCCTCCTCCTCCGAGGCCCCTCCGCGCTCACTTGCGCCCGCTCCTGCCGACTCCTTCTCCGCGGCTGCCAACAGCTCTCGGCGGACGTACGGGGATTGAAAGCCCTCTAATTTTTTCCGGGCTGCCATCGCGCTCCTGGATGGTCGCTCTCGCTCCACTGTGACCGATGGGGGCTCACTTTTAATGCTCTGTTACATGGGATTAGGACGGAGCTTGGCGTTCAAGCTGCCATGAGCTCCGTGACGTCACCGGAAGTCCTTTCTGATTTTCTTTATCTTAGTTGGTGTAAAACTGATTAAAAACCTAATTTTAAAAAAAACCCATTCTTCTCCAAGAAGAGGAGGTTTTATCCTTATTATCAGCAGGGATGTTCTGCAGGTCAATCTGCCCGAAAGAGTCAGCAACCACCTAAACAAAGGAAAGAAAAGACTGCTAAGCCTCAGCCATCTCAGCAGTCTGAGCCTCCACAAGGCCTTTGTGACTTCCATCTAGAGAACTTAGCCTTCCTGGCCCTCAACAGACCAAAACCTTCCGCCATTCCAGGAAGGTTGTGTCACTTTGCCCCCAGATGGGGGCAGATAATAGCAGCAAGCAACAAAGAGTTGAGAGGACTTTCTATGTTGCTGTGTTCTTTGCAAGTAAAAGGCTGAAGCTCTTTTACAGTCCAAAGTATGAAGATTCCTTTCTGCATTTGATGTATGAGGCCTTGGAAAAAACACAGGCAGGTAGACCGCTTGGTTCAGATGAAAAGGCGAGACCACCTTTGGCATAAAGTGTGGATGAGTCCTAAGGACTACCTTGTCATGATGAAACCTTGTATAAGGAGGATCAGCCACTAGTGCCTGCAACTCACTGATGCGACGTGCTGATGTGATTGCAATGAGAAAGATAACTTTCCAGGAAAGGAATTTCAACGAGGTAGTAGCTAATGGTTCGAAAGGTGGCTTCATGAGCTGGCCAAGAACCAGGTTTAAGTCCCATGCCACCGGTGGTGGCCTAATGGGTGGCTTAGTTAGAAGAAGGCCTCTCATAAATCTTGCTATAAGAGGATGGGAGGAAATAGGTTGTCCATTTAAAGGCCTGAAAGAAGCTGCAATAGCGCTCAAATGGACTCTTATTGAGTTAGTCTTAAGTCCTGCATTGGATAAATGAAGGAGATACTCCAATAATGATTCCAGAGGTATCGCAAGGGGGCTAAGACCCTTCTGCGAGCACCATATGGTAAACCTTTTCCACTTGAAAGCATAAAAGCGTCTTGTGGAAGGTTTTCTGGAAGCATAAAGGATATCCTTTACTTGCTGAGAAAGGTTAAGATCATGAAGATCTAGGCCTTCAGCAACCAAGCCCTGAGATGCAGAGACTGGGGATTGGGATGCCATAACATTCCGTCCTCCTGAGACAGGAGATCTGGAGCAGACCTTAACTCCAGAGAGGGAGCCCGAACCTGGACTCGCTATCACTGACAGCCTGGCGGCTGAATGGGTCTCTTTAGCCTCGCTGCACCTCCAAGAGGAGATCGAGGAGGTCCTGTTCACATCAAGGAAAGACTTGACGAGATGGGCCTACGCCCTCAAATGGCGGTGCTTTTCGGCCCGGTGCTCCGAGCCCCAGATTGATCGGTTCTCGTGTCCTACCCAATGGGTTCTCCAGTACCTCCTGCACCTCTCATGGGTGGGGCTGAAATCCAGTTGGGTCAGGGTTCACCTGAGCGGCATTTCAGCCAACCCACCTCCCCGTCAAGGGTAAACCCCTCTCGGGCCAGCCACTGGTCTCCTGCTTCATGCAGGTCCTCTTACTTTCCAAGCCCCCAGTACGGCCTCCGCCGACGGAGTGGGACCTGAACATCATGCTAATGCAGCTGATGCAGCTGCCCTTCGAACCAATGGAGACATGCTTGCTTCAGTATCTTTCATTGAAGGTAGTCTTCCTGGTGGTGCTGACCTCGTCTCAGCAAGTCAGCGAACTCCAAACCCTCATGGCCAAGGGCCCTTGCACCAGGTTTTACAGAAGCAAGGTGGTCCTTCGCATTCACCCCAAGTTCTTACCGAAGGTTGTCTCTGATTTTAATCTCAACCAGGAGATAGTCTTACCAACCTTTTCCCCGAGACCTAACGCCGACCAGGCTTCAGCGGTCCTGCATACCCTCGACTGCAAGAGGGCTCTTGCCTTCTACCTGCAGCGCACCCAGGTTCATCGCAAGTCCGACTGGCTTTTCATCGCCTACGATCCTAACTGTCTGGGGCTTGCAGTCACCAAGCGCACCCTCTCCATCTAGGTGGTGGACTGCATCACCTTTGCCCAGGCAAAGGCTGGGCCCCACTGGATTAACGAGTCATCGCGCAAGGCGTCCATGCCAAAGCGGTGTCTGCTTCACTGCACTCAGTGCCTCTGGAATCTGCTGGACTCCGACCTGGTCTTCCGCCACTACCTTCGCTTTGCACTACTGCCTGGAGAGGGAGGCCTGCTGGGACAGCGCCTTTGGCCAGGCTGTATTCCGTAATCTGTTCGGGATATAAGCAAACTCCTGCCCTTTAACCTTCTGCGGCTACCGGAGCTTGGCCCCTGAGGATCCGAGGACTCAGGCTCCCTTCTGACCACCAGTTTCTGCTCACGGCTTGTGGGGGTATTCTTGATTACAGGTTTGGTAGCCTGTAGCTGGGGAGTCCCATAAGTGAGGACCGACTTCCTGCTTGTTCCTGGAGAAAGTATAGTTACTCACCCGTAAAAGGTGTTCTCCAGGGACAGCAGGAATTAGTCCTCACTACCCTTCCACCTCTCCTTAGAGTTACCATTTCTTTTCTTCCCTTGCCTTCCGCTTAGTGAGGCTTTAGCTATGGGACCTGATTGAGCAAGATGGCACCCTTGGGCAGGAAGAGGACCATGCATGTGTGGCAGCAATTCTGTTACAGGTGAGTAACTACGCTTTCCATGCTCATGGCCCACATAGCCTCTTACCCAGCTCTACATGGGCATGTTTCTGAAGAACATTGTGTGACCTTGCTGATCTATCCCAGTATCTCCCTCCTGAGAAATTGGAATGGTGGTATTCTCTAGTGGCTCAGGGTAAGGACCGCTTGAAGTTCACGATCCAGGTGACCTATGACATCTTCGAATCTGCATCGAGAGCTTCTACTGTAGCTATTGGTGCCCAGAGACGCGCCTGGCTCCAGTCCTCAGACGTGGAACAATCAGTGCAGAACAAGCTTGCTGATGTGCCCTGCTGTGGCGAAAATCTTTGGAGAACAGGTCAAAGAGAAGGCTGGCTGGCTTCATTGAAAAGCAGCATGTCACCCTTTGGAATCTCTCCAGGTACGCGTCCAAGCTGCCCTCCTTTCGCAGGACATACCAACGAGAGGGGGCCAGAAAAAGGCCTATTACTCTCGTAGGCATAATACTTTCCTGGGTCCCAAACCTCCCATCCGAAACAGGTTCCTCAACCACAACCATGGTGGAAGAAGCCTCAGAAGCCCCAAACTGCTCCTCAGCCAAAGCCTGGGGTAGAGTTTTGACCACAACTCCTGTCGGAGGAAGGCTCATTCTTTTTGCCCAAAGGTGGACTTCATAACCTCAGACACTTGGGATCTGCAAATCATCCAAAGAGGTTACAAATTACATCTATTTGACTTTCCTCCAAATTGCTCACCACCCCCCCTCCCCCCAAGGGTGCAACACATCGACCCTCTACATAAGGAAGTTCTTCAGAGTGAAATCGCCACCCTCTTGGCAGATCCTGCGATAGAGTTCATGCCACTAGAGCAGAGAGGGCAAGAATTTTATTACAGGCATTTCCTGATCTCCAAGAAAACAGGGGATGCCATCCCATCCTAGACCTCAGATCTGACTAGCTCTCGTCAAAGAAAATTTCAGAACGATTTCTCTGGGCTCTGCTTTATTTTCAAAAAAGGAAATTGGCTATTCTCCCTGAATCTGAAGGATGCCTACTCCCAATGCATCCCACTCAAGGAAGTACCTTAGATTTGTTCTTTGGGGGCAGCACTTCCAGTATAGTGTGTTGACCTTTGGCCTAGCCTCAGTACCTTGTGTTTTTATGAAATGTCTCGCAGTAGTAGCAGCTTACCTCTGGATATTGGGAGTGTGTTTTTTTTCTCCTATTTAGACAATTTGCTGATCAAGAATACCACTCCAGAAGGAGTTCGAGAATCAACAGTTGACCATTCAGGTACTGGAACTTCTAGGGTTCATCGTAAATTATCCAAAATCCCATCTTCAGTCTACCCAACAATTAGAATTTATTAGAACCCCTGCCTTCCACCCCCATGACAGACTTCACAAATTGACAGCAATAGTGCTAGAGACTCAAGTGAGTCAGCAGGTAGCAGCTCGCAAGATGTTAAATGTACTAGGACACATGGCCTCTATGGTACATGAAACACCCTTGGCACATCTCTATATGAGACAGGCTCAGTGGACCCAAGCCACAGATTGACTCAGGGATTGTCTGTATGTTACCAGTACACTTAGCCATTGCAATGGGACAATCAATCACAATTTGCTCAAAGGTCTTCCATTCCAAATTGCTCCACCCCAAAAGGGTTTTATGACAGATGCATCCACTCTGGGTCTGGGAGTTCATCTTCATAAGTTTCACACTCAAGTCTATTGGTCCTTCCAAAAGAGTCTCTGCCAAATCAACTTCTTGGCATTAGGAGTCATAGCAAATGCTCTAAAGACTTTGAGATCAACTGAACAATCGAGTCACAATGTTTTATTTATTTATTTTATTTATTTATTTTTATTTAGAACACATTTATATACCGCTGCTTCCAGCGATCAGTAGCGGTTTGATTCTTCTTTTGGGGAAGTCGATCAGGACAGGGTGGGGGAGTATATACATAGATGACTTGGGGGTCACGGCACACATGGTTAAAGTTTTGGGGGTAAACATATTTACATTTATATAATACATATTTACAGATTGAGGAAATCACATTATACTTGTCTATACATGGTTACACAAGGCGGATTTACAATGTACGTATTTATCAGTTTACTTTGTTACGTTTTCCTGGATTCTGTGACTTATGGCTGGTTGTAATAGCATTTAAATAGGTGGGTTTTTAACTCTTTCCTGAAACTTTTCATGTCCTGGGTTAGCCGCAGGTCAACAGGGAGCTGATTCCATATAGTGGGTGCAGCGAAAGAGAAGGCAGAGAGGATTGGGCTCATACCTCCTATGTTGGGAAGTGGTCGGGTTGTAGAAGTTTTCCATTGCACGTCTGATGGACTTGAGGGCCACATACCTGCCAGTGAGCAAAATACTCTGGCAGACAGTTGAGTCTTCTAGCCACTTGAATGGACACTGGACAGGGAGGTTGCGGTTCGCATCTTTTGTGAGTGGGGCACACCATCTCGATCTGTTCATGACTCATCAGATTTCCCAAGTAGATCAGTTTTGTTCCAGAGTAAGATTGCACAACAGACTAGCCTCGGATGCTTTCCTCCTACATTGGGGGGGAAGTTCTTCTCTGTGTGTATCCTCCAGTACCTCTCATTGCTAAAACCCTCCTGAAGCTCATAACAAATGGAGGCACGATGAATCTCCAGAAACAAGCAGGAAGTCAGTCTTCACATACGGGTGACGTTGGCACCGATGGAGCCCAGCGCAGGAACACTCCCCAGCATCCAATAGGAAAGCCTTTGGGAGCGTTCCTCCACGCATGTGTGGTTGCCCTCCTGCCTTAGTTCCTAGTCTCCTCTAAGTCCTCCCATACCTCTAGATCGTCATTTAGACAAAAGGACAAGCATCGAGCTGAGTCTCCAGTGCAGAAGACTACATCGAGATCATCAACCTCAAAGTCAGCATTGGACACCGAGCATCAGCATAGTCAGGCACTCATCTCACTTCGTTGCAGACTGTCCAGTGAAGCAGTCTTGGTGGGAGCCCTCACCCTCCAAAGCCAAAAAGGGGCTTGGAGATGCCTCTGAGGTTCAATCCTCAGCAGAGCCCCCGATACCGGCATCAGGAGTTGTGGCCCACACAAATTGTGTCTGGAGCTGCCACTCCTCTGGTACTGATGCTCAATGACCATGTCATCGCGATCGAAAAGAGTATTCCTGCGCTCCTTGCAGTGGTGAGACCAATGGTATCGGGGAGTTTGCAATTGGCACCGGTTCCACTGACACCTGCAGCCTCTGAGGTACCTCTCGATGATACTCTGCAGGCATCGTCGGCGTCGCATTGTTCCGTGGACCAACCACTACCAAACTCTTTGGTGCCGCCACACTCGATACACTCATTGTTGAATCACCCTTCCTCCAAGCACCGGAAGTATAGAGGCCCTCATAAAGATTACTTTGATTTCCTTCTGGACTCTGATGCGCCAGAGGCCTCCAATTCCAAATCCATTGATTCCGATACCAACAAGGATGGCCATCAGTTCCATCGCCTCCTTATGAGCGTCAAAGGTCTCCACCTGAGGATTTTATTAAAAATATGGCAGCTGCCCTGGATGTATCTGTGGCTACGGAGACAAAACCTGGGGCAGAGGAGCTGCACATTCTACACTATCCATAGGCACCGAAGGAGGCGTCAACCCTCCCAGTGCATAACATCTTGAGAAATTAGATGGCTAGGATGTGGGAATCTGTCAACTTCTGCAGTGACCAAGAGGCTTGATTCTCTTTACAGAGTCCTCCTCCAGGATTTCAAAAACCTGAATTTCCTCACCACTCTATGGTAATGGAGTCTGCCATGAAAAGGACCAAAAGCCAAAAGAACCACTCATCGGTTCCTCCTGAAAGAGAGGCCAGGACCCTCGATGCTTTTGGTAGAAGGGCTTCTCAGACAACTGTTAGCCTCCAGAATAGATTTCTACATGCTATATATTGGCATGTTCCTCAGATGTCTCAAGGGATTTGTCAGACTTTACCACCTTACTATCCCCTGACAGATGGGCAGCTCATCAGGTTTTAGTCACACATGCCCAAAACACTTCAAAATTTCTAACGAGCAACCTTTGATGCGTTTGAGGCCAACAGCAGGGCTGCTGCAGCCTGCATTGGAGCTAGAAGAACAGCCTGGCTTCAGGCATCTGATCTGGAATAATGGATCCAAGATAAATTAATCAACATTCCATGCAGTGGGGAGAATCTATTTGGCCAGAGATGGAGGGAAAAAGGTGAGAAAGAAATGGATGACATCGCCATGAAGAGGCTTTCTAGAAAGACGGCAGATCCTTTTAAAAAGAAGACTGCCCCCAAAAAACCCTTCTTCCCAAAGAAACATTACTACCACCCTATCACTCCTATTCCTCCTCCTCTGCTCCACAACAGGCAGCATGGCCAAAAACAACCCAGGAAACCTAAGATTACTAAATCCCACAGCCTGCTCCTGCTACTCAACCAACTCAGTTTTTGACTCCTTCCTGAGGAGCATGGTCAATTCTCCCATGACTTCTCCACCAAGATCTCAGGGAGACTAGTCCATTTCACACACTGCTGGAGAAACATCACCTCAGAACCCTGGACATTATATTTAGTAGGCCAGGGTCTACAGATGAAATTCAGAGATCTTCCACACACTCATTTTGTAGGCCAACCCTCCTTAAAATCTCCATCAAAACCACCTTGTTACAACAGGAGATCCATTCTCTACTAATGCAGGAGGCAATAGAGGAAGTGCCTCTTTCTCAACAAGACCTCATCTTCTACTCCTGATACTTTCTTATTTCAAAGTTGGCGGGAGGCCACAGGCCCATACTAGATCTCCAAAACCTCAACAAATTTCTTGTCAAGTTAAAATTCAAGATGATTTCTGTGGGTACCTTTCTTCCTTATCTCCAACCAAACGATCGGCTTTGCTCCTTAGACCTAAAGAATGCTTATACTCACATGCTCATCCACCCAGGTTACAGAAGGTTCCTCAGATTTGTATTTCAGAACAATCATTACCAATATCGAGTCCTCCTTTTCAGTTTGGCTTTGGCACTCAGAGTTTTCACAAAGTGTCTAACTGTGGTGGCAGCCTGTCTTCGAACTTTGGGGATCTTTCTGTTTTCCTATTTAGACGATTGGTTGCTAAGGGCAGATACCATTATGGCAATCACTACTGGCCTCAGACTCTCCACGTCCTACAGGAGTTAGGTTTTGTCATAAATTATCCAAAATCGCACCTCACTTCAACTCAAAACATGAGTTCATAGGAGCTCAACTAGACATAATCCAAGCTCGAGCATTTCTGCCGGATGACAGATGTGCCCAACTAATATCCCTGGCTTCATAGATCCAACAACAGGAGTTAATAACGGCCAGAACATTCTTATGTCTCCTAGACCACATGGCCTCCACAGTCCATATCATTCCATATGCTCGTCCTCAACATGAGAATAGCACAATGGGCTCTCTCACAGCAGTGGAAGCCGTCCACAGACCACCTCTCAGACTCCATCACCAACACCCCTCAGATAAGGTCAGCCCTGCAGTGGTGGAGTAAACCATACAATCCCCTCGTAGGGTTACTTTTTCAACAGTTTGTACCACAGTGATCTCCAGGAACAAGCAGGAATGAGTCTTCACATATGGGTACGTCGGTACCGATGGAGCCTGCGCGGGAACGCTCCCCAGCATCCAAAAAGAAAGCTTTTGGGAGCATCCCACACACATGCGCGCTGCCTTCCCGCCCATTCACTTCCCTCTCATCAGTTTTCCGCGGAGCCGGCAGGATGTATTCCTGTCACCGCAGAAAATTCTTCTTTTTATTCTTAGTTTTTTGTGGTCGTGTCTGCCTTCCCTCGATGCCACTGGTACCACCGGTGCTTTTCTTTCTTTTTACTAAAAAATTTCTTCTTTTCTTTAGGAATTTTTTCCTGTTTTGTGCCTGATGGTTTCTAGGCCACTAGGCCTCTATCCTTCCATTATGGAAAAGCCAGCCACTATCCTTAAGAAATACTCAGTGTGGCGGTACAGATATATTTTCAGACACTCATACTTGGTGTCTAAAATGTTTAGGTCCTGACCATTGCCCACTGGAGTGGCCTCTCCTGCTGGAGCTCAAACAGAAGACGTCTTCAGGATCGAGCACAACTCGATACCCGGTTCACATCGCACTTGATGTCACCAGCTAGAATATCTTCTTTTTCACAGGATCAGGTAACCAAACAAGTCTGTAAAAACTAGCCAGTCCTCAAGTGGTAGATCTCCTTCTCAGCATCAAGATGCCTCTGGCCTTCCCCTCGAGGACATCTTGGCAATAAATCCCCGGTGGGAGTCTTCGGGCTCCAAAGCATTAACCGGGGCTTCAGGTTGTTCCCGGGGTTCCTACCTCGGTGAACATACCTGGGCCATGCTCGGTGGTTGTGGCCGCTTCGCGCGGTACCGACACTCCGGCATCGGCTATGGTGATGGATGAAACACTCCTCACCGATGAACATAGTCTAGCGCTCTCGGCTACTTCGGTACCGCCAGAGTTGCTGCAGACCGTTCCTCCAGTATCGGTATCGGCTTCGGTACCAGTATCAGCATCGGTGTCGGTACTGTCCATGCTTGCTTCGACAGACTCGCTTCCTTCGATGACGAGCCTGGAATCGATCTCTAGCATGGAGGATTCGGTATCGAGACGTCTCGGTACCGACCTTGGGCGGTATCGAAGACATCGCTTTAAAGAAAATCTGATGCTTCATCCTTTCAAGTCTTCCGATCCCGATGAGTGGGATGAAGCCATCGGTACCAAGGCTGAATTTTCAACAAGTCTAGCTTTTACCCCTCATTTTAGAGGGTCCTCCTCAGGGGAGATTTCTTTTCAAGCTTTTTTTGCTTGATATGGCAAAGCTACTTGCCATTTCTATACCTGGTAAAGAATCCCTACCAGGGGATTCAGAGACTCTGCAATTCCCCTGGATTCCAAAGGAGGTGATCATGCTTCCTTTGCATCAGATCTTACAGGATCTACTATTAAGAATGTGGGAAACTCCTTTAACGGTATCCCCACATTCTAAGACACTTGACACTATGTACAAGGTGTCACCTTCTCCAGGTTTTCAAAAGACTCAACTTCCTCATCATTCTATTGTTGTAGAATCAGCAATGAGGCATATTAAGAGTGCAAAGAAGCACTCTTCTTTTCCGCCAGGTTGTGAGTCTAGGACTTTAGATGCCTTTGGACGTCGATGCTTCCAGGCATCCATGCTTTCAGCAAGAATTATCTCATATATTTTCTATATGGGATTATCTCTTGAAGAGGTCACAAAGAACTTAAAGCTTTTGAACCCTTTTCTTCAAGAACATCAAAGAGCAGACTTTCATATTAGTCAGTCATGCTCAAAATGTCTCCAAATTCCTTAATCGTGCTTCCCTGGACTGTTTTGAGTCTATTAGCAGAACATCTGCTATAGCCATAGGAGCACGACGCATGGCCTGGCTCCAAGCTTCAGCCTTGGACAAATGGGTACAAGAAAGGCTGGCAAATACTCCTTGTACTGGTGAAAATCTCTTTAACAAGGATGCTTCATTCCAAGCTAATCAGTTAAACACTGATATTGTTGCTTTCAGAGGATTGTCAAAACTTCCTCTATCCCAGCTAGTAAAAAAGTCTCCTAATAAACTTTATCCCCCTAAAGGGAAAAGGTTTTATTCATCTTCTACCCATCATACAGATGTTTCCAAAGAAGGCCAACATCATACCAGGCTAAGAAAACCAAAGCCTCAATAGGCTCAGCAAACCCAGCAGTCGCAGGGTTTCTGATATTTTATCACTTTCTCCTGTTGAGTTTCAGAACCGCTACCTACTTCTTAACAACAGAAGCATTTACAGTTCTTCTCATCCTTACTGAGAGGTCAGTGATACTCTGCCTCAATCCTCGACTTTAGGCATGAATCTCTTACCAAGAGAAATCCATTCTTTTAGCTCTTACAGCTACCAAGGTTAGCTCTTACAGCTACCAAGGATAATCATGCCTTACAGGTAACAGGCTTCTCCTCTCCTTTTAAAGTAAAAAGAGGAGTAACAACTAATTACAAGGTAGGCTATGCTCTTCACCTTGACAGTTGTCCTGTACGAGGATATCTCATACCTTTGACTGCAGGGGAGCTTTATCTTTTTTCAGAAACTTACCAAATTGTAAGTCTTCGAACTCTCTATTACTTTCTATCCCTCTTAGTCGAATCTTTCACTCTAAGAGTGATACTATTTGACTGGAGGGCTTACCTTTTAAGCCATAGGATTGTCTTCAATACCTACTCCAGTAAGTGATTTCCATAGAGTTTCTCCCCTTTGCAATCTTTTCAAATATTTCTTTTAAGACAGCTTATCAGACCATAATTGAGTTTATCACTTCTAATTATGTCTGTCGGTCCTTTTCCAATCTATAGGACCTAACCTCTTCTGCTGCCTTAATAACAGAGAGGTTCCAAAACCTACTTGGACAGTTTATCGTTGCAGGCAACGGGCCTGTCCACTATTCTTAGCCATCTTCAATTCTTTTGGCTCCAATATTTATTTATTTATTTATTTAACTGCATTTATATCCCACTTTTCACCATAGATTAGGTTGCACACTGGCAACTAAACAGCCAGATCTCACCTAAGCAACCTACAACATGCTCTCTGCAATTCTACAAGAAGCTCTACAACTATGGTCCTTTGCCAGAGAGAGTCAGAGCCATTCCTGGTGGGTAACTTTCAGATGGTTAAAAGGCTTTGCCCAGTCATGCTCCCACATGACCGGTTTTTTCCTGCTCTTACCTTCTTGCTTAAAATTTCCAGGGCTTAGATCACGTGAAAGCATAAAGAATTGCTTAATTCCCTGAGTTGTTCCACATCTCCAGTGGATCTCTTCCAACAGGGATGCATTTCCTTTCACTGCAGTCGATCCTTGTCTAGTGCATTCCTTCTAATTCCCAATACTTCATTGGAGCTTATGCTGAACAAAGAACGCATTATACTCATATTGCCCTCATAAACGGGAAAATATGATATTCCCTTATATTGCGTCTTTTTCTCCACACTGAAGTTATAGAAGGATCCAGACTTGTCTTAAGACTAAGGATTTTCTCTGCACCCCTTCACGTAGATCTCCATTCTGGTTATTCAAAGTCTAGAAATTTTAAAGAAATCTAAACCTATCCTTCTGACTAAGAACATTCCACTGGTTTCCATGTAACCTTTTTCATGGTTCTTCCACGTGTAATCATTAAGGGATCCTTGATCCATATTCTCAAGCAGGTCTTACCCCTTCTTGTTAAGTGAGTCTCTCTATAGAGATATATAGATAGATAGATATGTTTATATAAATTCACATATCTCACTCTGAAAGATTTGTTACTGTCCATATTAATGCTGTTCCAGCATACCATAGGGTTTAAATGGACAACCAAGTTTCTATGGTAGTTAGAAACTACCTTCTTTTACCGTAACCTCTCCGGTTACTTTACTTCTGAAGCTCTCCATGTAAGTCATTATCCTAAGTGACATCACTTAGGGAAGACATTACTGATCTTCAAGAAATTGGAGGCTACATCGCCTACTACAAATGTTTGTTTCTTTCATTTGGATAGAGGGGTCTTAAAGACCCATCCTTTTTCTGCAAACCAGTCAGATTTATCTCCTCTTTCCTAGAGCCTTATTCTGCTCCAAGGACAAAGAGCTTCAAACTTTGGCCTACAGAAGCTTTAGCTTCTCATCCAAAGTCCAACCTCATTAAACTCCCCCAGTTTTTTCTTCTGGGATTAGTTCTAGCCATCAAGGCTTCTGACCTCTGCCTGTATTGCAGAATTTATTTTCCTCTACTTCACAGTGAGGTATTTTCTTTGAGGATAATGTACTGGCTCTTAGCCCCAGACCCATATTGGCCTCAACAAATACTTTCGCAATACTTTTGACTAAGGTCCACATTAGAAAATTGGAATTCAATATTTTACTAACATTTATGATCTATACAAGGACTCCCCTCTAGATGCCTTGTTTAGTCAAGCTGTTCCACAGCACACCCTTTTTAATTCAACTCCTACCCTCTATCCCTTGGATGCCTGAGGTTCTGGGAAATAGCATGGCCCATCTATTAGATTTGCAACATGCTGGTACCTCCTCCAGGCATCTCTAGCTTGGGAGTCCCCAAATGTGAAGACTCATTCCTGCTTGTTCCTGGAGATAGCACAGTTACTTACATGTAACAGGTGATCTCTGGGAACAGCAGGAATAAGTCTTCACAACCCACCCACCTCCCCTAGGAGTTGTTTCTCTCTCTCTCTCTCTCTCTCTCTCTCTCTCTCTCTCTCTCTCTCTCTCTCTAATTTGTCTACTTCCCTCCTTCGGTCTCAGCTACAAACCCAACTGATGAGAGGGAAGTGAATGGGCGGGAAGGCAACGCGAATGCATGTGGGATGCTCCCAAAAACTTTCTTTTTGGACGCTGGGGAGTGTTCCCGCGCAGGCTCTGTCGGTACTGATGTACCCATATGTGAAGACTTATTCCTGCTGTTCCCAGAGATCACCTGTTACAGGTAAGTAACTGTGCTTATCCTGACGATCAAAGCTAGGTTGGGGGGCTCACCTAAACGGTCTTATGAGAATCTCGTACACATCAATCTCCTCAAACTCAGAGCAATCTTCAATGCCATCCGGGTCTTCTCTGCCCATCTTAGGGGCTGCTCAGGCCTCATTCAGACAGACAACCAGGTGACCATGCTTTATGTAAACATATGGGGAGGAACAGGCGCTCTCCCCTTATGCACAGAGGCCATCTGTTTGTGGAACTGGGCAATCTCTCAGTAGATTCACCTTCATGTAGTGTTCCTTCCAGGAACAAAGAATTCCTTAGCCGACAGACGGAGTCACATCCTCTATCCACATGAGTGGAGGCTGGAACCTCAAGTAGCTCAACACTTGTTCCAGCTTTGGGGGATGCCAATAATCAACCTCTTTGCTTCTCCTGTCAACGCTCAACTATCTCTGTTTTGCTCTAGGATCCCTTCCTCTCACAGGGAAAGCTTGGATGCATTTCTCCTTCATTGGGGACAGCATCTCCGCTATGCTTTCCTTCCTCTCGCCCTCACAGCAAAGGTACTATTCAAACTACAAGCCGACAAGGGAATGATCCTCATTGCCCCTTACTGGCCCAGACACCCTTGGTTTCCCCTACTTCTTCAACTTGTTTGGAAACCTCCCTCTATCCTTAGTTACTCTCCCAACCTTCTCTTTCAGGAACAGAGGACCCTCCTGCACCCTATACTCAAGACATTTCGCTTGACAGCCTGACTGCTGAGTGGGTGGTCCTCTCACATCTAGGACTCCAAGAGGAGGTTTTACAGGTTCTCCTATCTTCTAGAAAAGATTCCACCAGACGCTCTTACGCTTTCAAGTGGTGCAGATTTGCCATTTGGTGTTCAAAGAAAACACTAGATCCTTACACATGTTCAGTCCCAGATCTACTAATATACCTGCTCCACTTATCGTCCTCTGGTCTCAAGACCAACTCTATAAGGGTACATTTATTTATTTATTTATTTATTTTATTGTTCTTATATACCGCACTCTTAAAAATCAGCGCGGTTTACATAAAACGAATATTGTGCCGGTCGACACTTACAATGAAACAGGGGAATGAAACTTGGACTTGAACAAGGGAGCTATATACAATATTTAGAGAAATAACTACAATATGTATATACAGTATGTACATTCTTAGGCATGTCTTGAGTTGGTTGCTATTGTCTACATAATAGAAGGTGTTGGATTGGTGTATTGAGAGTAGTGTAGGAGAAATAGGTGATGTTTTATCTGCCATTTATCTGCCATTGCGGCTTCTCACCATATGTTGGAAAATTAGCTGATCTTGATACATCCCTTGGTGGCTAGATACATAAGGGGTCTTCCCCTGACCAAACCGCCTCTCCGCCCACACCATGTGATTTAAATGTTCTTGTGCAGCTCATGTACAGTCCCTTTGAACCCATGGCTTCAGCCTCTTTAAAACTCTTAACATGGAAAGTCCTTTTTGTCATTGCAGTCTGTGATGCTGCAGACCCTCTGAGAAGAGAAGAAAATGTTTTAAACGCAGGAAAAGTCGAGCACAGGCTGCAATATTATGAGGAACCTGATAGGGGGAGCAAGAGGGACCTCCGAGGAACTGAGGAACCACACCTAGGTCATGAGGTAATGCCAGCCAGCTTCCAATCAAGGAAGAGAGGAGTACCTCTTAAAGAGAGTCTGGAAGACTGGAGGGCAGGACGGGCAGAACAGGCAGGATGGCCAGTGGAAGGAGGACTGCCAGGAGAACCAGCAGAACCAGCAGGATGGGCACGACATCCGAATGAATGGGCAAGATATCCAGAAGAAGCAGTAACCCTTGGACAAGGGTTCCGCAGGAGGCAGCAGCAGCCGCAGTGGCTTGAGGAAAGGAGCAACCGTGGAGAAAGTGGGATAGCTCCCTTCAGAGTGGGTGCTTTTCGTACAGAGAGGCAAAGGCGTGGCTCTGACTACGGTCTAAAGCCAACAGAAGGATGGTTGGAGAACTTAAGGCCTATTGCTCAGGCCAGGCAGGATCCCAGCCAGAGCAGGCCTCAAACCTCACCGGGAGTAGACAAGCCAAGGAGAAAAGGTAACCCATGTTTTACTGAAAGCAGGTTGCAGACTGCTGGTGTATGGGGAGGACAGGGTGCAGATGAATACTGTCCGTGTGAAACTGCCTATGAGATAAGGTGCAAGAAACACGTACCGAATAAGAAACTTGTTAATGACAAAGCTTTGCAGGAAGCTAAGGTAAAACACTTGCAAAAGGAAGACAGTTCCCAGTATATGATGGCGCAGGACCGACGCCCTACATTCAACCCGGAGCATTGGGAGGTTGTACAGAGGATAAATAAAAAGCCTGATTACAATTTGCCAGCAAGTACTGACCTGGTTTCAGAGGCTTCAGAAGGGGAACCGATGCAGGTGGAATTTGCTTCAGATACCGAGATGGACTGTAGTTATTGTAAGACAGGAAGTCTGGAGTCCTTGCTTAGCACATAAGCTCTATCTTGGGGAATAGAGACTGTTTGTTTTGATACACCATTTATTGTGAAGATAACAGCTTTGCTTTAACGTCATGTTTTACTTTTCTTTAACCTGAAGTAAGGAATTTGTGTTGATGTTTTTGTCCAAGCATATGAACCTTTTTGCAAGAAAGGGAAATAAATGCCTTTTGTTTTCCCTCCACTCGGACCTTTGTATTCTTTGGGATTTTTGGTAACAAAGGAAGCTACCAGGGCTGCAAGTCCCTGGGCCCTGTAAGATATTAGCCAAACCCAACCTCAAATGTTTTTGTCCAACCTACCTCAGTCCGTTACGCTGCCAAGGTAGGCCCTGTGACAAGTCACCTCCACTCGTAGGGTCAGTGAACTGTAAGCCTTAGTGGACTATACTCTATATACCACATTCCACCACGAGAAGGTAGTCCTTCGGACACATCCTAGGTTCTTACCGAAAGTCGTCACCTTCTTCCACCTGAACCAATTCATCTCATTACGAATGTTCTTTCCAAGGCCTCATATCTCACCAGCAGAGGAGAAATTGCATACTCTTGATTGTAAGAGAGCATTGGCATTCTATCTGAACCATGCTAAGGCTCAGTGCTCTTGGTTATTTGTCTCTTGACCAGTGTCATCTGGGGCTATCAGTCTCTAAGAGAACAATTTCACACAGGCTAGCAGACTTACATATCTTTTACTTACTCACAAGCTAGTCTATCTTTTCAACACCATGTCACTGCCCATAATGTCCGAGCTATGGCTACCACTGTAGCTAACCTCCGTTCTGTTCCCATTTCTGAAACCTGCCAAGCAGCTACCTGGTTTTCACTTCATACCTTCACAGCGCACTATTGCCTGGACAGGGACTCCAGAAGTGATGCTCAATTCGGACAATCAGTTCTACGTAATCTTTTTCAAATTTAGACAACTTGCCCTCCGCCCTCTAGACTACCTCGCAAGGAGTGCTTCGAATGAGCTGAGTCTGAGTCTGTTCGGTGGAAGGAGTTGACGACCTTTGGTAAGAACCTGTTACAGGTGAGTAAGCACGCTTTCTCGTCGCTCCCTGCTGGCCCCGACAGCCTTTAACTCTCCTGCCACAGCTCTCCAGTCAGGAACCACTCTGGCTGGGTGAGACACCCAACCTGATTTTGCAGGAAAACTGAATGATGCACCCCAGCTGCAAGTCTTTGGCAGTTATCTGCGCTCAACCTGCTGGCTGGCATGACTAATGTCCTTTTGGCCTCCAGGAGGGCCTCAACAAGAAAATCGTATTCATACAAGTGGAGGAGGTTTGCTGTCTGGTGTAAAGACCATGTCCTAGGTCCCTTCACTTGTTCCACACAAAAACGGAGTATCTTCTACACCTGAGTCTGGATTTATGTCCAACTCTGTCACTTCGGTGTAATTACAGCTTATCGAGGTATTGAAGGGAAGTCCATCTCTGCATAGCCTTTGGTTCGCTTTATGTGGGGGTTGCATTTCTTGAAGCCTCCCTACAATCCTCCTGCAGTGTGGTTCTCGTGTAGCTGATGAAAGCTCCCTTTGAGCCACTCAATTCCTGCCATCTGAAGTTTTTGAACTGGAAGGTTTTGGTGGTGGTCACTTCAGAATGCAGAGTGAGTGAGCTTCAGGCTCTTGCAATTCATCCACCTTATACCATTCATCCACCTTATACCAAATTCCATCATAGAGTGACCCTTCCTACACATCCTAAATTCCTTCAGAAAGTCATATCAGATTTGCATCTTAATCATTCAGTAGTTCTATCAACATTTTCCCAAAACGTCATGCTCACAAGTGGAAAGCTGTGTTGCACATGTTAGACTGCAAATGAGCCTTAACCTTCTACTTGGAGTGGATTCCCGAAACAACAGCAATTCTGGCCAGTCAGTACTTTGGAATCTGGGGATAGAATTCAACTCTATTCCCCCTAGACCCATTCTTTTCTGTTCAGGCTACCTTAAAAAAAGGAAAGGGGAATAATAACTTGTAAATAGTTACATATTTCAGAATCCAAAGCCTGTTGCCAGTAAGCAGACTGATTTAGTTGTCCCTGTTTGACTTGCCTGCATCCTTATTTGCTTTCGGTAGCCTGTAACTATAGAGTCCCATACGTGAGGACTGATTTCATGCTTGTCTGCGGAGAAGATCTAGTTACTCACCTGTAGCAGTTCTCAGTGGACAGTAGGAATAAGTCCTCACAACCCTTCCACCTCCCCTGAGAGTTGTATTCTACTATAGCTATAGTATCAGACTGAGGTAAAATGGTGCCGCTGCAGCAGGCAGGAAGATGGCATGCATGTGCGGTGGGACCTCCCAAAGGCTTCCATTAGTAGCTGGGGAGCATTCCTGCGTGGGCTTTGTTGGATGACATCACCCATGCATGAAGACTTATTCCTGCTGTTCATGGAGAACACCTGCTAATAACTGCAAATCTAGAGCTTTTTTATCACATGTTCTTTAGACTATAAAAACTGGACAAATGGTGCAGCCTTCATTTAGAAGGAAAATCAGTTTCATCATTTCAGTCTAACTTTGTCTTTGCTTTCTTTGGTGTTATAATTGACACAGTAGGACTTTCAGCTTGTGTATTAGCCAAGTTATTTAGCCTTTGGAACCTCATGAAATGTTTACATTTTTTTCATGGAGAATTTGTGTACTAGATCTAGTATTTAAAGGCATTTAACGACCAGCAGGGTTGAAATGACCACCTTTGTGGCTGGCATCATTAGACGACACAGACACACAGACCCTGTGCTGTCAAAGCTAAGACAAGCAAAAATGTTTTAAGCTTGTGCTTCCCACCTGCTTTTCAAAACCACATACTAATGAGGGAGAATGGACCTTGCATGCATGTGACATTCTGGTAAGAACATATGCTCATGGGAAGTCCACCTACCTGTATTTTCTTTCTTCACCAAGAACCTTCCCAAATTGTCTAGTTGACGATATAATACCATATACACCATACTGCTAGCTTGTGTTTAGTACTTGGTGAAAGTGTCACCCTGTTACAGGTGGAAGCACATCTGTTTGATCTTGCTGGGAATATCTATACAGCTGAAACCTGATTGTTCAAACATGCCCCCATTACTGCATGGCTGACCCTACTATTATACAGAAGAAGAACCAGTGCAAGGGAAGTTAATGCCAGTGGATTTATGTTTGCAAGAAAGTGGTGTTGGCCTTATGAAGATTTAAAATTATGGTGAAAACTATTTTAGGACCTTGCTTTGCTTAGACATTGTAATGTTTAAATATTTTCCTTGATACCGAGCTATTGAAATGTAGAACTGCATCAGATGTACGAGGGGGTACCCAAAAAAACCCAGGAATAACATTGCCGTGGGCGGAGCTTGTGTAGTACGCACTTCTGCCGCTAGGCGTGTATAGTGCAACTCATTGTCAGTTCAGTGCCGCCTGTGTTGTCGACCTGGCTTGTTCTGTTCATCTGCAGTGATTGTTTTTGCTAGCGCTGTTTTGTTCTTGTTTCTTTTTTTATGATAAGTTTAAGTGAACAACGTGCAGCTGTGAAATTTTGTTTTCTACTCGGTAAAAATGCTGCTGAAACTGTTTTAATGTTGAAAACAGCTTATCAAGATGACGCTATGGGAAAAAGTCAAGTGTACCAGTGGTTTGCTCGGTTTAAAAATGGCGACATGTCGATTGATGACAAACCTCGTTCTGGGCATCCATCAACTGCCCGAATCGACGAAAATATTGAAAAAATTAGAGAGCTTGTGCTCACAGACCATCGACAGACAATTGATCAACTGTCAGAGATTAGTGGGTTATCTTGGAGCTCGGTTCAGCGAATTTTAACGGAAGATTTGGCAATGAAAAGGGTTGCTGCCAAGTTTGTTCCTCTGGTTCTGACTGACAATCAAAAGGAACATCGAGTTGAAACATGTCGTGTTTTGAAACAACAGCTTGAAACTGATCCAGATTTTCTGTCAAAGGTCATTACAGGTGATGAGTCATGGTGCTATGGTTACGACCCAGAAACAAAGCAACAGTCAAGCCAATGGAAGACGTCATCGTCACCCCATCCAAAAAAATGTCGTCAAGTCAAATCAAACATCAAAACAATGCTGATTTGCTTTTTTGATGCCAAGGGGGTAGTTCATTCAGAGTTTGTTCCCCCAGGTCAGACCGTCAATCAAACCTTTTATTTGGAAGTTTTAAGAAGATTGCGCAACAGTGTTCGTCAAAAAAGATCCGATTTGTGGCAGACAGGAGACTGGTTCTTCCACCACGACAACGCACCTGCACACACAGCCATCTCTGTTAGACAGTTTTTGGCTAAAAATGGCATGGTTCCGCTGCCCCACACACCTTACTCGCCTGACCTGGCTCCGTGCGACTTTTTCTTATTTCCACGCATGAAAAGGGGCATGAAAGGACACCGATTTGACAACATTGAAGAAGTCAAGAAAAAAAAAGAGGGAGGGAGCTGTCAGCCGTTTCTAAAGATGACTAAAAAAAATGTTTCGAACAGTGGAAGCACCGGTGGGACAAATGTATCAGTTGTAATGGAGAGTATTTTGAAGGAGATAAGGTTGTTTTGTAAATTTGAAATAAATAGCTTTTAAAAAATCCTGTTTTTTTTGGGTACCCCCTCATATACAAGAGATCTGTGTGTATGAGAGCATTTTAATTTTTAAGAAATAATGGTGAATTAAGTGGACTATATATGGTGTGGGATAAGCACTGATACACTCCTGCATAGTATTAACAAAGTAAGCTGGACAAAAATTGGCTCCTTAGAAAACATTTTCTATATAAAATTGTAACTGTTTGTTCTCCAGGAACAAGCAGGAAGTCAGTCCTCACTTAATGGTGATGTCGGCACCAAGGGAGCCCGCGCGGAGCAATTCCCCAGCTTTCATTGCTGCCACGCATGCGTGGTCCTCTTTCTGCCCAAAGGTGCTATCTTGCTTAGTCTCCATTTTTTGTGGAGCCCTTCAGACGCACTTCCTTGTCCCTCAGAAAAAGTATCTCGTTTTCGGCCTCTGGCCTTTGTTTTTTCTGGTAGCACCGGTCCTCTACTCCTCTCCCGCTCTGCTTTTCCCTTGAGTGAGGGGACACCCTTTTCTGTAAACGTTTTTCCTTTTGCAGGCTTCACGCCCTTTTTTCCCCTCAACCGCTGGCCGCAAAGGTCTTCGATCTAGCGGGGACCCTTTTTGCCCCAATGGACACCGGGTTTAAGAAATGTGACAGATGATCCAAAAACATGTTGCTCATGGACACCCACGACTGCTGTCTTCGGTGTCTTGGGGCCAATCATGACCCGGAGCCCTGCTCTCGTTGCAAGAAAATGTCCTCCAAAGCCCTGCTAAGTCGTAAGCATTAGTTCAATGACATTTTCCGGAAGGTAGCCCTGGAATTCCCGGTGGCACACTCGGTCGTCCCTCCGCCGGTGAGATCCCCAGCTTCGGTCCCGTGCTCTTGGCAGCACTCTGACCAAGGATCCCCTGAAGTGGAGAAGCGTAAGAAGACTAACTCAAAGTAGCTGTCGGGGGCCCCAGACAAGCCCGAGTGCCCTTGCACTCGGTCGCCCAGCGCCCCCCCCCCTCTGGCGTTCCCGAGAGTCTGACAAGGAGCGGCCTCCAAAGGTACCTCGTACGGATATGGAGGCCGCCGGTGATGGTGTCCGGTCTCCTGAGGGCCGTCTCAGTGAGGGAGGACCCCTTCTCCTCCACGCTGGACCCGTTAACCCTGGTGTCGGGGGGGCGGAGCTAGCCGCAAAGCGAGATGGATGCTGGAAAGTGTAGCTCCTACCCTGATTGTAGAATCCTGTGCCTCTCCCCTGGCTGTAAACAGCGTTTACTGCTCATTTCTGCGGGAAAAGTACAAGGACGATGTCGTCGTCGAAACTGGCCAGGTTAGAATTTCAACAAGTGGCTGGTCAGGCGAGCAAACGGGCAAAGCAAGAAGTATCCTCCCCTCAAAAAATGGCGTCAGAGAAAGAAACGACGGAAGGGGTGAGAGAGATATTGCAGGAACTTAGACTGGTTAAAGAGATGATAGCTACCAATGCCGGGACACTCACGCAACTACAAGAGGACCTACATGAGGTTAAAGAACGGATGTCAGATGTAGTGGGGCGTCTGGATAAAGTGGAAGCTGAGGTTGGTAAACACGAGGTCTTGCTGGCGCAGATGGGCCCACTGACTAAGCGTGTGATGGCGTTGGAAAATCAAGTGGAGGACCAGAGTAATCGCGCCCGACGAAACAACGTCAGAATTGTAGGTATACCAGAGGGGCGAGAGGGGTCGGACCCTATTGTATATTTAGAGAAGTTAATACTGGATATATTACAAACAACCTTCGATCATCCATTTGAACTGGAGCGGGCACACCGTGTTCCTTCCCACGTGACTAATCGTATGCAGCGGCCTCGCCCTATTGTAGTCAAGGTCCTGAGGTATCCGCAAGCCCTGCAAATACTACAAGTCGCTAAGCAGAAACCGTCGATACAGATGGAGGGTCACAAGATATCTTTTTATCCGGATCTGAGTAAGCAGACGGTTGAACGCCGGAAGGAGCTGTTGGCCTGTAGACCTCTGATGCAGAGGCTTCAAGTGCGATATGGCTTTTTTTACCCAGCGCGGATGCGGGTGACCTTTGATAATACAACGAGAACATTTGATAATGGGGCAGCGCTACGATCCTTTCTCCAGGAGCACGCACGAATGGAGGTCGGGACATAGACCAGATCAAAGCTAGCGCTGTGGACCTAAGTGCAACATCATTTGGATTAATGATCATGGAGTACACTGGTTTGGACTAACTGTCTGAAGGAAGGCTTGACATCCCAATGCTGGGTTATTATTGTTGTTTTCTGAATATGCTGGATAACTTGAACGTTCTGTTGTGGAGTGTGAAGTTTAATGCGGTACAAATGCAGATGTGGGAGATTGGCTAATGTAGGGGAGAGGCAAGTAGTATGTGCATGTTTTGATGTCGGGGTGGGGGATGGTTCGGGTATTAGGTTGGTTTAGGGGCGGTTGGGACTTCACCATGCAAGTTGTAATAGTTTGTTAAGAGGCAGACGTGGAGTTACCAGGATATTAAAGAATGTACAATGTATATGATAAGCATGATGATGATGATGACGAATGCTACAAGCACAAGGGTCAATACTGGCTATGGCTAGTTTTAAATTAAGGGTGTTATCCCTAAATGTGCAGGGTATCAACAATCCCGTTAAGCGGAAGAACATTTTGACATTGTAAGCAGCAGCATGCAGATATAGTATACATGCAGGAAACTCATCTTTCTCTCTCAGAATCTCACAAAGTGGTAGGAGATGTTTATCAAAACATATTGTCAGCTCCTGCTTTCAAAAAGAAAGGAGGTGTAATCATATTGCTCAGCAGGAGAGTGCTTGCCCCAATAATAGAGGAGACCAAGATTGACCCGGGTGGAAGGTGGGCCAAGGTGAAAGTGCGGATCCGTGACGAAGTGTTTACCTTGATGACGATATATGGTCCGAGTCAGGATGATCCGCAGTTCTTTGATCAAGTCATGTTGGAGCTACTAGAAGCAGGGTCAACGCATATAATCTTAGGTGGAGATTTTAATCTTATACAAGATCCACTTGTGGATCGCAGTCCGTATAGACAACAGCATAAACCTCTGTCCAGTAAGGCGCTACTAAATATGAAGGAATCGCTGGGTCTGATTGACCCGTGGAGACTTCTGTTTCCAACAGACAGAGAATACTCGTTCTACTCTTTGCCCCATAATACACAAACTCGTATTGACTATTTTCTAGTGTCTAAGACACTGATACCAAAGATCACAGCTGCTGGTTTGCTGGCTAGAACAGTCTCTGATCATGGGGCAGTTGTATTGGAATTGGATGCGGGTGTGATTAAGAGAACCCAATCGAGATGGTCTTTTGATAAATTATGGTTGGCAGATGAAGAATTTCTCAACTCCATGCGACTGGCCATCACAGAGTACTATCTCCAGGAACAAGCAGGAATGAGTCTTCACATATGGCTATCGTTGGTACCGATGGAGCCTGCGTGGGAACGCTCCCCAGCGTCCTGTAAGAAAGCTTTTGGGAGCATCCCACAGCGCCTGCGCGCTGCCTTCCCGCCTTTCCCAACCGCCTCTCTCCAGTTCTTCTTTTCCGCGGAGCCAGCAGGTCGTGTTCCTGTCACCGCAGAAGAAGTTCTTTATTTTTTTCTTTATTTTTCTGTGTCGTGTCTGCCTTCTTCGACGTCAGACCGGTACCGCCGGTCTTTTCTTTTCTTTCTTTAAAAAAAACCCAAAAACTTTTCTTTCTTCAACTGTGCATTTTCAGTTTGGGCCTTAGGCCTGAATATTTTCTCCTCATGGAGAAGCCCGCTTCCGGGTTCAAAAAGTGCACAAAATGTGGCGGTACTATTTCTGTCACCGACACCCATGATTGGTGTCTAAAATGTTTGGGTCCTGACCATTCCATCACGGATTGTGTGTCCTGTACCATGATGTCTAAAAGAGGTCGGCAGAACCGAGCAGCCAAGCTCAGTACCCTGTTTCCCTCTGATGCAGCCTCGGTGGCATCGACGTCTTCCAGGGCGGCTGCTTCCTCCCAAGGATCTCAGGTAACCAAACATAAATCTAGCCGGTCTTCGAAGGGCAAATCTCCCTCTAAGCATCGAGATGCCTCCGGGCTTGTCCTCGAGGATTCCGCACCGGCAAAATTACCCCGGCGGGAAGTTCCGGCTTCCAAAGCATTGTCTATGGAGTCACAGGTTGACATCGATGGCTCGGCCTCGACCGATCACCTGTTGCCGTTTTCTGGGGTACCGGTGGCCTCCACTGGTACCGACATCCAGACTCTGGTGGCGTTGATGGATCAGAAGATTCTGTCCATGCAGCGCACCCTAACGGCGTTTATGCAGGCTTTGACGCCTCCGGTACCGCAACAATCTCCGTTGCCGGTACCGACTCTGGCACCGGCATCGTTCCCGGTGCCGGTACCGATTGCATCGACATCGGCTTCGGTGTCGACTGCAACGGTACCCTGTCCTATGATGCCCATCAGTACCGAACCGGTATCACTTACTCCCAATGTCGATCCCACTCGGTACGCGTATCGGGCTTTACAGGAGCATCCAGACAGGTGATATTTCGATTCCTCCGAAGACTCTGATGAGTCGGAGGCTTCTGTCGAGGCACCGGTACTTCTTCCTCAGGAGTCTGCTTCTCCAAAACGAAGAATGTCTTCTCCAGAAGACTTGTCTTTTCAAGACTTCATTAGGGAAGTGGCTAGGGGCCTTTCCATTATAGTGGCCCCTGAGTCAGTGCCTAGAGCCAAGCAATTAGATATTTTGCAATATCCTAAGGCTCCTAAAGAGGCAGCTACCTTACCTATTCATGAGATTCTCTATGATCTCATGTTGGGCATGTGGGAGACTCCTCTCACCACCTCTCCTCATTCTCGTAGGTTAGACACCATGTACCATGTCCCTCCTTGTCCTGGCTTTCATAACTCAGCTTCCTCACCACTCTATTGTGGTAGAGTTTGCCATGAGGAAAATAAAGAGTGCAAAGAGACAATCATCTAATCCTCCTGGATGTGAATGTAGGACCCTAGATGCTTTTGGCCGAAGGGTTTTCCAAGCTAATATGCTGGCTGCCAGAATCAACTCCTATAGTCTCTATATGGGGATGTTTCTAAAAGAAGTCACAGATCATCTGCAGACTTTAACTCCTTTTATTTCAGAAGACAAAAGGCAGGAATTTCTCACTTGGCTCAAACATGCCCAAGATGTTTCCAAATTGTCCAACCATGCAGCCTTTGACTCTTTTGAGTGTGTAAGCAGAGCCTCGGCTATTGCCATAGGTGCACACAGAATTGCTTGGTTACAGGCCTCTGATTTGGAACTCTGGGTCCAAGATGAATTGGGAAATCTTCCTTGTACAGGTGAAAACCTTTTTGGCAAGGATTGGCAAGCAAAGGCCACTCAGATGGATGCTGAGAACTCTGCTCTGGATCGATTTTCAAAGTCTACCTCTGCTCCTGTTAAGAAAAGATTGTTCAAGAAGACATCTTTTTCTAAAAAGGGAAGACATTATCCTGCTTATGGTCAGCAGGCATCTTCTGCAGGTCGTTTTGCTGCAAAGCGTCAGCAGCCACCTAAACAGGCCAAGTCAAAGGCTGCCAGGCCTGCCACGGCCCAGCAGCCTCAGCCTCCTCAGGGCCTTTGACTTGCAACTAGAGAACTTAGCCTTTCTAGCTCTGGAAGAACCAGAGCCCCTCACTATTCCAGGAAGGTTGTCTTACTTTGCTCCCAGATGGGAGCAAATCACAGCAGAGCAATGGACCCTCTCCATCATAAGGGAAGGGTACAAGCTTCATTTCTTAAGCCTTCCTCCTCACTCCATGGTGAAACAGTTCAATTCTCCAACATCTCTCCTCAACCTTCTGGGTCAGGAGATTGCTACCCTTCTTGCCCAAGGGGCAATAGAAGAAGTACCTCTTCTTCAACAGGGCTCAGGGTTCTACTCCCCTTATTTTCTTATTCCAAAGAAAACAGGGGGCTACAGACCCATATTAGATCTCAGAGAATTGAACAAGTTTCTATTCAAGAAGAAATTAAAGATGATTTCTCTAGGTGCTCTGCTTCCATACCTTCAGAGTCGGGACTGGCTTTGCTCTCTAGATCTCAAGGATGCGTACACCCATGTCCTCATCCATCCAACACACAGAAGGTTCCTTCGGTTCCTTTTTCAAGGAAAGCACTACCAATACAGGGTGCTTCCTTTCGGTCTGGCCTCTGCACCAAGGGTGTTCACGAAATGCATGGCAGCGGTAGCTGCATTTCTGCGCACTCTAGGAATATTCGTATTCCCATATCTGGACGACTGGCTCATTCGAGCTCCATCCCATTCAGAGGCCCAGACTTGTCTAACCTGCACAATGCGTGTCTTTCAGTATTTGGGACTGGTAATAAACATCCCAAAATCCAATCTCACCCCTACTCAGTCTCTGGAGTTTATAGGGGCCTTGCTGGATACCACAACTGCAAGGGCCTATCTTCCTCAGGCCCGTTGCCTACGCTTGGTGCAGTTAGCCTCCCAGATACAGTTAAAGTCCCATTTAACTGCTCGAGAGATGTTACAACTATTAGGCCACATGGCATCCACCGTGCATGTGGTTCCATATGCTCACCTTCACATGAGGGCAGCTCAGTGGACTTTGTCCACCCAATGGACTCAGGCATCAGGTTGCCTGTCAGACAAAATAGCAAACTCCAGTCGCCTATTTTGGTCTCTCCAGTGGTGGAAGTCCTCTCCAAATCTGTTGCTGGGGTCCCCTTTTCAGCAGTCGCTACCCCAAGCAACTCTTACAACAGATGCTTCTTGAATGGGTTGGGGAGCTCATCTTCAGGATCTCTCCACCCAGGGCATCTGGTCTTTACAGGAGACTTCTCTGCATATCAATCTATTGGGAACTCAGAGCAATATTCTTAGCTCTCAGAGTGTTCCATTCCCTGCTCAGCTACAGGACAGTCCTCATCCATACGGACAACCAAGTAGTCATGTTTTGTGTAAACAAGTAGGGCGGAACTGGCTCTCTGTCGCTTTGCAGCGAAGCTTTGCAACTGTGGGCCTTCGCCAGAGAGCATCACATCCATCTTCTGGTAGTATATCTTCCAGGCGTTCAAAACTCTTGGGCGGACAGACTCAGTCGAGTTCTGCTTCCACACGAGTGGTCCCTCCACATTGACCAGGTAGCCAGGATTTTTCGAATTTGGGGAACCCCGGACATAGACCTCTTTGCAAGTCCGTGGAATGCCAAACTTCCCCGGTTCTGTTCCAGAATTCCGTGTCAGGGAGTTCAGGCCAAGGATGCCGTCCTTCTCTGGGGTCAAGACTTCCTTTATGCCTTTCCACTAATTCCCAAAACACTATTCAAGCTTCAGAGAGATCGAGGGACCATGATCCTCATAGCACCACATTGGCCACGCCAAGTGTGGTACCCTCTACTTCTGCATCTCTCTCAAGCTCCTTCCCTGGACTTGGGCTCTGCACGAGACCTTCTATCCCAGGAAGAAGGAACGTTGTGGCACCCAAACCCCCAGTCTCTCCATCTCAGGGCTTGGTTGCTGAGGGCCTAGACCTTCAAGATTTTCATCTCTCTCAGCAAGTCAGAGATGTTGTTTATGCCTCTAGAAAGCCTTCTACTAGACGTTCCTATGCTTTCAAATGGAAAAGATTTACCATTTGGTGTTCAGGGAAGGGTCTTAACCCTCTTGCAATACCTCTGAATTCTCTACTAGAGTATCTCCTGCATCTATCCCATGCAGGTCTGAAAACGAATTCAGTAAGAGTCCATTTGAGTGCTATTGCAGCGTCCCTCAAGCCTCTCAATGGACAACCTATTTCCTCTCATCCTCTTATAGCAAGATTCATGAGAGGCCTTCTTTTAACTAAACCTCCCATTAGACCACCTCCAGTGGCATGGGTACTTAAACCTGGTTCTTGGCCAGCTTATGAAGCCACCCTTTGAACCATTAGCCACCACCTCCTTGAAATTTCTTTCTTGGAAAGTTGTTTTTCTCATTTCTATCACCTCAGCACGCCGCATCAGTGAGTTGCAAGCTTTGGTGGTTAATCCACCTTATACAAGGTTCCATCATGATAAGGTAGTCCTCAGGACCAATCCACACTTTATGCCTAAAGTGGTCTCGCCTTTTCATCTGAACCAAGAGGTATATTTACCTGTCTTTTTTCCAGGACCTCATGCATCAAATGCAGAGAGGAATCTTCATACCTTGGATTGTAAGAGAGCTCTCGCTTTTTACTTACAAAGAACACAGCAACATAGAAAGTCTTCTCAAATCTTTGTTGCTTTTGATCCTTCTCATTTAGGACTTCCAGTCTCTAAGAGAACACTGTCCAACTGGATTGCTCAGTGTATTTCTTTTGCCTACTAGAGTAGGAACATTTCTCTGGAGGGCCATGTCACAGCTCACAATGTGAGAGCCATGGCAGCCTCAATGGCTCATCTAAACTCTGTGTCCATCAACCAAATCTGTTGAGCGGCCACCTGGGCCTCGTTTCATACCTTCACAGCCCATTACTGGTTTGGACAAGGACTCCCGCTGGGATGCCTCGTTTGGTCAGGCTGTTCTCAAACACGTGTTCCATTCCTAATCAGCTCCTACCCACCTACCCTGGTCAGATGCCAGAGATCCATGGGGGGAGGTAGGGTCCTTTTCAAGGACACACAACCTGGGGTTTCTCCGTGGCATCTGCAGCTAGGGAGTCCCCCATATGTGAAGACTCATTCCTGCTTGTTCCTGGAGATAGCACAGTTACTTACCTGTAACAGGTGATCTCTGGGAACAGCAGGAATAAGTCTTCACAACCCACCCACCTCCCCTAGGAGTTGTATCTCTCTATCTATCTTTCCTTTCCTCTCTCTCTCTTTGTCTCAGCTTTAAAACTCGAACTGGAGAGAGGTGGTTGGGAAAGGCGGGAAGGCAGCACGCAGGTGCTGTGGGATGCTCCCAAAAGCTTTCTTACTGGACGCTGGGGAGCGTTCCCGCGCAGGCTCCATCGGTACCCACGATACCCATATGTGAATACTTATTCCTGCTGTTCCCAGAGATCACCTGTTACAGGTAAGTAACTGCTTTCTGAACAACCAGGTAGGGGAGACCCCTGCGTGGGTCTGGTGGGAAGCGTTTAAAGCGAGTATCGGGGCGTATAACATCATTCTGTATTCAAAAGAAGCGAGCTGACATGCGGAGAATGGCTGAATTGGATCTTGAGATTCGTGCGGGCGAGAGGCTCCTATCCAAGCAATTAGACTCGCTAGTTTTGCTTCGGCTACAGAAACAGAGATATCAATACAACTCAATTTTGAATGTTGAAGCGAGTAAACAAATTAAGGCTCAACAGGGAGTGTATTATCATGAGAGTAATCGTGCTGATGCGCTACTTGCCCGTATTCTGAAAACTAAAAGGGCAGTGACGCGGATTGTGGGTCTGAAAGATCCTTCAGGAAAATTAAGAGTGAAAGACGAGGAGATACTGACGTTGTGTGAAGAATTCTACTCTAAGCTCTATCAATCTGAAATAGTATACGATGAAGCGGCTTTCCTCAATTTCGTTTCCACGATTGCTGGCCCTAAACTTACGAAACAGCAGATGCTCTTGTTAGAGGAAGACCTTACCTGTAAGGAGATACAGTCGGCTATGACTCAGTTAGCGAAAGGAAAGGCGAGTGGACCTGATGGACTGCCCGTGGAATTTTATGTGGCCTTCTCCAAACAATACCAGAATTACAGTTGTACTACAGTAAGATCAAAGATGAATGCCCGTCTGTCGGTGCGATTGCGGCTGCCACGATAGTCATCCATCCTAAGCTGGGGAGAGATCCCCAGAAAGTTGAGAATTACTGGCCCATATCGTTGTTGAACGCAGACTATAAGATTTATGCCAAGATACTCGCCAACCGGTTGTCTAAAGTGATTGCGACGCTATTTCATCCGGATCAGTGCGGGTTCATGCCCGGTAGATCGACAGCTGATAATGGACGTCTGCTAGCGCATGTGCTGCTGAGAGCTCAAGTCCAGGTGCCGGTGGTGGGTTTGGCATTAGATGCCGAAAAAGCATTTGACAGGGTGGAGCTCCCCTATCTCTTTCAAACGATGCAATGGTTTGGAATACCAGAGAATTTTCTGAAATGTGTAGAACTGCTTTACACTAAACCTGTGGCGCGGGTGGCTGCGAATGGAGAGCTTTCAGCGGAGTTTCAGCTAACTAGAGGTACGAGGCAAGGCTGCCCGCTATCACCATTATTGTTTAATCTAGCCCTTGAACCATTAATCATGAAAATCCGACAACAGAGGACCATTCGGGGTATAAAATTAGAGGGCTGCCACTGTAAACTGTCAGCTTACGCGGATGACCTCCTCTTGTTCCTTGAACCTAGTTCAGTAGATGCCGCTCTGGAGGTCATTGCTGAGTACTCCAGTATATCAAGATATAAATTGAATTTGTCTAAAACAACCAGTATACCTCTAAATTCTCATGTCTCGGAGTCAGCTCTACAGCAATACCCGTTTATCGTTAAGAAATCTTCTTTTAAATACTTGGGTATTACTTATGGGATCACCTTGCAAGACGCTCTGCGACAGAACATGGTATGGTGTGAAAAGACGTTACAGGATTGTGTGAGCAAATGGTCTCCTTTGAATCTAACCTGGTGGGGCAGGTTGGAAACCATCAAAATGGTTATTGTACCCAAGATAAATTACATTCTCAGCATGGTGCCGATTCTGTTTGACCGCAAATTTTACATCAAGATGGAAAAAGCTTTACTGTCCTTTCTATGGTACCACAAAACACCTAGAATAGCGGCGTGGAAGCTTAAGTCACCCAAAAATCGGGGCGGAGTATATTTTCCGGATTTTTATTGGTATCATGTTGCCGCTCTATTGAAGCAAGGAGCCTGGTGGAGTGAAGAGGTGGTGACGCTGGGAGACCCGACATGGGTGTGGGTTGAGGCAGCATCCAGTGATCCCATCCCACTGTGGATGCGTATTGGGGCGGAGGTAACCCTATCAGGTCCCAGTAATGAGATTATACGTGCTACCCAGCTAGCATACAAGTTCCTGATGCCGTATATTGAGGAGGACCAGGAGTACACTGATGCTACCCCTATTTGGCTAAATTTGAAATTCAAGATTGATGGTGGTTGTTTTCTCTGGGTTGTATGGATGAAACGGGGTATATTCAATTTGGGCCACTTAATCAATAATAAGGCGTATGTCTTTCCAAACTCTTCAGCATGATTATAACCTGCCTAATGGATGCATGTACCAGTGGTGCCAGTTGAGACATTGCTTGAGTAAAGCTGGAGTCTCGCCAATGTTGATTAGCTCTGGTCGACCACTTCATCACAAGATTCTAGAGATCAAGATGGGAGCGCAATTAATATCTAAGTTGGTTGCAATAGTCCGGGACGGAGAAAAGAGAAGGCCCAAGGGAGTGCAATTAGTGTGGGAGTCGAAGTGGGCGAGCTCGAATATCCCAAAATGTGGAAGGATTTTTGGAGTACACAGATAAGGATAACGAGAGCTGCCTCGCTTACGCAGATGCTGTATTTCCTTGCCCATCGTGCTTATATGACGCCTGTGAGAATGTCTAAATGGCAAGTTCAGGGTGGGAGTAACTGCTGGTCGTGTGGAACAGATGCCGGTACACTAGCTCATATGTTATATCACTGCTGTAAGCTGAAGATGTTTTGGTTGCAAGTGTGGCAACGACTGACCAAGTTATTGAAGATATCGACGCCATTAACATACCAAATTGTGATATACAAATCGCAGGCTGGAATCCCGGAACTGGAGAGAAGGGATTATGCGATATTTGATTTGATGTTAAGTCTGGCACTGAAGACAATTTTGAGTCATTGGAAGAGCTTTGAGAATCTGAACGTGGAGTACTGGTGAAATTTGGTGTGTTATCACGCTTGTGAAAGTTTATGTGGATCAGAATCCTGCATTTCGAAATGTGCTAAAAAAAATGGGATACCTTGGATCTGCTGTTGATTAATAAATAATTGTAGTGGCGTGGCTCTGTGTGATGTAACATTCGTCATTGGGGACAGGTATAATGTTTGATCAGAGATTCCTGGATGGGCTATAATGTCTGTGGATGTATTTGGTTTTTTTTTTCATTTATTAGGATATAGGCCCTTGTTCATGTCTGCTATAGCGTAATACTGTAATCTTTCTGTTATTTTTTTATTGAGTACTTTCTTTGTTTTTTATTTCCCTGTTTATCATTCTTATTGTTGTGGTGTTCTTGGTGTTTGGAAAAGTAAAATAGACGTTTAAAAAAAAAAAAAAAAAAAAAACCTGGTGTCGGCGTCGTAGGGACCCACGTCCGTGTGGGAGTCCCATATGTTGGCACAAGAGCGCTGCGTTTCTGCCTTCATAGCTGCCCAGCAGACGCTCATGCACAGCTGGCCCGCGCCTCAAGATTGAGGTTCCCTCGAGAGGGACACCGAAACCCGCCTTAGAAACCCACGAGAACCATGGGCTTTGTAACGGTCATCGGCATCGGTCTCGCTCGCCTTCCCGGTCCTCTGGAATGAGATCCTCCAAGTGGGCCTTGGCCTCTGGATGGGATAACCAGCCTGAGTCAGACTCCTTCTCGGACCTCTCGGGTTGGGAGTCAGACGGGAATACTTCCCTGGAGACCTGTGCCCACAGAGACCTCCCTTCAGAGCCATCCCCACCCGCCTCTCGGAGGCGTTTGTCGCCCGAAGACACAGCCTTCCTAGTGTTCGTGCGGGACATGGCACAGGCCCTCAGCCTGGCTGCACAGGCTGAAGAGGAGCTGCGAGCTGAAGAGCTCGATATTCTGCAGTATGAGTCCCCGCCCCGGGAGTCTTACTGTTCGTTTCTCCCATTTTATCAAGGCTGCTCCTCCGTTTGTGGGAGACACCTGCTTTGGTCCCCATAATGAGCAAGTGCCTCAACGCCATGTACAGGGTCCAATGTGGCCTGGGGTTCTGGAAGACCCAGCTTCCACACACCTCCATGGTAGTGGAGTTGGCAATGCGGAAGCAAAAGAGCCCGTAGTCACACTCTTCGGTCCTCCCGGGCAGGGAGTCGAGAGCTCTCAACGCCCTTGGACACAAAGCCTATCAAGGATCTATGCTTACATGCCACATTCAGGCATACCAACTGTATATGGGCATGTTCCTGCGTGACCTCATCAAAGAGCTCAGCGGGTTCTCCGCAGGCCTCGGGGTGAACCCCTTCTCAGGTTCCAAGCCCTCCTGAGATCCGTTGCAGAGTGCTCGAAGTATCCATATGATGGGTTTGAGTCTTCCGCTCGAGTGGCAGCAGCCGGCATCGGGCCCGACGCCAGGCATGGCTCCAATCCTTAGACCTGAAGCAGTGGGTCCAGGAGAAGCTCCTGGATGTCCCCTGCCTCAGCGATCAGCTGTTTGGTAAACCTATGGAGGATAAGGCCGCTGAGAAAGAAACTGAGTTCATCACTTGAACTCGTCTCTCACATAAGACGACCTCCCTCCCTCCCTCAGAAGAAGCAGCAAACAAAGATGCTGTTCTTTCAAAGAAAGGGGCTCCCCTGCTGGGGCTACCCACCTTTCTCGCCCACCCCCGTGCCGACTTCTGGCACGCAGGGGAAAGGTGGTGCGAATAGCCACTGCAAGCCTAAAGGGCCTAAGGCCCAGCAATCGGCACCACCTCAACCCATGCAGGGCTTTTGACGCCGATGGCATAGCCTCTCGTCCCCCAGCAGCGCTTCCGCCAGTTGGGGGACGCCTGTCCGTATTCACCCCGCAGTGGGTGTCGATCACGTCGTGATATCATCTCTGCGTGGACAGGCGCCCTCCTCCCTTCTTGCCAGCAGAGCCTGCTCGGCTTCTTGCACACCAGACCTTCTTGCAGTGGGAGCTGTCCAACCTTCTCGCCCAACGGGCGGTCGAGAAGGTACCGTTGCACCTTCGAGGCCATGGGTTCTACTCCCGCTACTTTCTTGTTCCTACGCCCCATCCTCTATCTCAGGAACCTAAACAAGTTCCTGGTGTGGGAGAAGTTCAAAATGTTATCGCTTGGCATCCTGCTGCCCTTCCTTCAGCAGGGCAATTGGCTATGCGCCTTGGACCTCAAGGATGCTTACGCCCACCCCTAATCCACCCCCAACACAGGTAATACTTGCGCTACAGGGTGCAGGGGGAAACACTACCAATGCAGCGTGCTCCCCTTCGGGCTTGCATCTGCACCGCGAGTTTTCACAAAGTGTCAATCCGCAGCCGCCCCCTCCATCAGGTGGAAAGGTATACCTGTCTTCCCCTACCTCGATGACTGGATCCGTCATGGGGACCTCGAGCAACGAAGCCCGCTTAGCAGCATCGCGCACGATCCGTCTCATCGAACACCTCAGCTTCTTGGTCACCTACTATGTCAAGAGGCCCGGGGGCACAGCCCAGGGGGACTGGGGGGCTTGGATGAGAGCCGGAGCAGAAGCAGGAAACAAGGCTGTAGAGGTCACGAGGGGGCCACGAGGATCACAGTGTCGGTCTGGATCCTGGAGTTCATCGGCGCCCGCCTCGACATGGAGTGGGCCAACTGCCTTACTGCCCATGGATCGGGCAGACCACCTCCGGGCTGTGGCAGCCCAGGTCCAGAGCTGGGCTTGGGTTACGGCACAAGCCATTCTGCGTCTCCTAGGACACATGGCCTCCACCGTCCATGTGGTCCCCCACGTCCGCATGCACATACAGACAGCCCAGTAGTGCCTAAGGGCATAATGGAGCCAGGCCTTCGGCCACCTCAGAGACCCTATCCGGGTCTCTTGTAGTCTCCACAACTCCCTGGGTTGGTGGTAGGACCCCCGAAGTCTCATTCGGGGAATGCCCTTCCAGATCTCACAGCACGAGCTCGTCCTAATGACGGCTGCTTCCCTGCTGGGGTGGGGAGCCCACTGCAGCGCCTTGTGCACCCAGGAGCAGTGGTTGCCTGACGAGTCCCAGCAGCAGATCAGCCTGCTCGAGCTTCGGGCAGTCCGATGGGCCCTGAAAGCCTTCGAGGGTTATCTGAGGGGGAAGTCAGTGCTCGTGCAGACCAACAACAGGGTAGCCATGTTTTACATAAACAAGGAGGGGGAAACCGGATCACACCTCCTCTGCCGAGAGGCGATCCTCCTTTGTTCCTTTGTGTCTCGCCGGGGGATGACCCTACGAGTGGTCTACCTCCCAGGCCAAGAGAATGTCCTCACAGACAAACTCAGCAGGATCCTCCACCCACACGAGTGGCGCCTGGATCTGGAGGTCCCTGGCCTCTTGTTCCATCGGTGGGGGACCCCATCCATGGACCTGTTAGTCAGACCGGTGAACGCGCAGCTTCCCGCTTCTGCAGCCCAGTTCCGCATCCGAGCAGGGTGGCCCCGGATACATTCCTCTTGGACTGGACCTCTGGCCTTCTTTACGCGTTCCTACCCACTCTTCTCACAAGGTTCAGTGGGACCGAGCTTCGGTGATCCTTGTCCCCTCGTGACCTCTACAGCCTTGTTTCCTGCTTCTGCTCTGGCTCTCATCCGAGCCCCCCAGTCCCCTTGGACTGTGCCCCCTGGCCTGTTGACACAGGAGGAGGGTCGGGTGTTCAACCCGAACCGGACCTCGCTGTCCCTTACAGCCTGGCGGATGAGCTGATCACCTTAGCTCTGCTGCATCTCCTGGAAGAGGTTGAGGAGGTGGTTCTTGTGTCGAATAAGGACTCAACGAGACTGGCGTATGCCTTTTTTTTTTTTTTTTAACTTTTCCTTTATTGGTTTTTCAAAATACACAACAATCACACAGAAACCAAACTTCACACAAAAAATAGCAGCCCACCATACCCCCTCCACTCCATAAGACCCAACCCAAAATTACCTCGAAAACAGCACCCACCACCAGGGCCGAGACCCCCTCCTCGCTCGGTCTCAAAGCCCCCCTTTTATATCCACAGAAATCCCCCTCTCCCCCATCTAAGAGCTATCCCTACCCCGCCCCCCTCCCTCCCCGACAACCAGACCCCACCCCTCCCCCCCCCCATTCGCCACCCCCATTACCCTCTACCCCATATCCCCCCGCCCATCCACCCAACGCAAAAGCCACTCATCATACCCCTTCCACATCTGCCAGAATTGGGACACTTTGTGCGCCACTGAGGCTGCAATTTCGCAGAACCCCCGCAACCTGCTTAATCTCCCCACAATCTCTCTCCGAGAGGGAAGAGCTGGTGTCTTCCAGCGTAACAGAATCTCCCCCCGCACTGCAGCAATACAATAACCTGCCATCAGCTGCACCCCCCGATCCCCTTCATCTTCCATTTCATTGAGTAAGACCATGGCTGGAGTCAACACCACCGGGACACCAGTCACTGCCTGAATAACCCCCTCCCAATCCACCCACAGAACCCTCACTAACGGGCAGTCCCACAATAAATGATAGAGATCCCCCTGCCCTTTACACCCCCTCCAGCACTCGCCCGACTCCTCCTTAGAGAAGGCCTTCAACACCCACGGGGTCCAATAGGTCTGATAACGAATCTTCAGGCTACTTTCCAGGTAGACCGTACCCGGAGCCAACCTCTTAGTCCACCGATAAATCTCTTGCCAACGCTCCCGCGTCCACTCCCCCCCCAATGTCTTCTCCCAGGCCACCTCCCCCCGAATAGCCTCCCCAACCCCCCCCAATAGAAGCAATTCCTTATAAAGTTGGGAAATGGCCCCCCTCCTCACCCCCCGCACCAGAAGAGCCTCAATCGCCGTGACTTCCCTAACAACATCAGCCTTAACCGCGCGCCGACTCAGGAAAGATACCACCTGCAAGTAGGCAAAAAAAACCCTCGTCTCTAACCCAAACTCACTTTGAATCTCTCCCCAACTCTTAAGTCCCCCCCCCCCCTTGGAGGACTTGTCCCATAAACTGTAACCCCTTCCCCTGCCACTCCCGGAACACTCCCCCCTCCCTCCCAGGGACAAATTCCTGGACACCCGTGAAAGACATTCCACGAGTATATTTTTTACCCCCCAGCAACTGCCGTCTCCACCGCACCCACACCGCCTGTGTCAAAGCCCGAAAAGGATTCCCGTCCGGCCCCCCCCGACCCCCCCCTCCCGGGTCCCAAAGCCACTCCACCAAGCTCCCCCCCGTTCCCGACCCCTGCTCCAAGTGTACCCACCGGGGGGTCTCCAGCTCCGCCCCGTGCCAGCTGATCAGTGCCCGCAACTGGGAAGCCAGATAATACTTCTCCAACCAGGGAACTCCCAAGCCCCCATCTTTACCCGATCGAAACATGACCAGCCTCGTCATCCGCGGGCGCTTCCCTGCCCAAATAAACTCCATCATCACTTGTTGCGCCCGCTTCAGGAAATTTCGGGACACCGCACATGGAAGGGAACTAAATAAAAACAGAAACCGAGGCAAGACATTCATTTTTAACACCGCTATCCTACCCAGCCACGTGAGGTATAGACCTTTCCACCGCTGCAGGTCCCGGCGCACCTCCTTCAAAAGCCCCCCATAATTAACCTTCACCAAGTCCCCCAAATGCGGTCCCATCTGGATGCCCAAGTATCGATAGTGATCTCCCACCCACTTAAACGCAAACGCCCCTCGCAACCCCTCTTCCAGCTCCTTAGGGAGATTAAACCCCAGAATCTCGGATTTACTGTCATTGATCTTATATCCCGCCACCCGACTATAACTCGCAATCTTGCGCAACAAGTTCGGCAAGGTTATCAAGGGCTCCCTCACTGTAAAAATAACGTCATCAGCGAATAACGTAATCTTAACCTCCTGGGAGTTCATTAAGATCCCCTTAATATCCAGAGATCCCCGGATCCGCGCCGCCAGCGGTTCAATAACCAGCGCGAAGAGCAGGGGAGATAAGGGGCAGCCCTGCCTAGTGCCCCTCCCCAGCGCAAACGCCCCCGAATAACTACCATTGACTCTCACCCGGGCTTGAGGTGCCGTATACATCGCTTGAACCCACTTAACAAAATTTGGTCCTACCCCCCCTTTCTGCAAGACACTAAGTAAAAAGGGCCATTCCACCCTATCAAATGCTTTTTCCGCATCCACCGTTAAAAAAACCGCCCACTGCCCCGTCCGTTGCACCTCCCAGGTAAGGTTACAGATCTTGCGTATATTGTCGCCTCCTTGCCGCCCGGTGATAAACCCGGTTTGGTCCGGATGTATCAAGACCGGCATCACGGTGGCCAAGCGATTGGCCAATACCTTGGCGAGCAGTTTGGCATCCACATTCAGCAGGGAAATGGGCCGATAAGACCCGCACACCCTCGGGTCTTTCCCGGGCTTAGGAATAAGGGTAATCCCTGCTTCCCGCATCGACCGTGGAGTCACCCCACTATCTAACACTCCATTAAAAACCTGCACCATCAAAGGCCCCAACAGGGACCGAAACACCTGATAGAAGCGCCCCGATAGGCCATCTAAACCAGGGGCCTTACCCCGTTTCAACGTGCCGATCGCCGAGGCTACCTCACTCTCCGTTATGGGCCGATCCAGCCGCTCCATCTCCTCTTTGGACAAAGACGGTAAGGCACAGTCTCTCAAATACTCAGCACTCGACTCCGGACCCCCCTTCACTTCACTAGTGTACAATACTTTATAGTAGTCCGCAAAAGTCTCCCTGATCTCATTGTTCCCGTGTACCATTCTCCCCCCACCACTCCGAATACCCCCAATATTCCTCTGCATCCCTCTACTCCGCAACCGTTGGGCCAGTCTCCTCCCCATCTTGTTTCCCCCCTCAAACCACCCTTGTTTTAAAACCCTCAACTCATACGCCAAGGTACTGACGCGCAATTGTTCCAACTGCCCCCTCAACTCCTTCAGCTTCTCTCCCTCCCCCCTAGCCATGCCTCCCCTCCCGGGTACCCGCCCTCCAGGCGCCTAATAGCCTTCAATAACTGTTGTTCCCGTTCCCCTTTACGGCGGCGTTCTCGGGCAGCTTCCTGGACGAACTGCCCCCTCACCACCGCCTTGAGCCCGTCCCAAACCATCCCTAACTCCACCTCACCATTCAGATTAAACTCCTGGTATTCCGCGATCAACTTCGCCATGCGCTCCATCACCCCTGGCTCATCCAATAAGGCCTCATTAAGCCTCCAGAACTTAACCCCCTCATCCACATATCCCAGACTAAACCGTACCCACACAGGCGCGTGGTCCGTCCATGTAATGGAACCATGGTCTGCCTCGATCACCCTATTCAACCAACCTCCCCCCGCCCACACCATATCAATCCTACTATAGGTGCCATGCGGCGCAGAATAGTAAGTATACTGTTTGCACCCAGGGTGTTGACTCCGCCAGACATCCTCCACTCCTAACCGCTCCTTCAATTGTAAGAGTTTTACACGGTCCACCCTCCGCCCCCACCCCCGACCCCCCCATTATCCACCCTCGGGTTCATGGTCAGATTAAAATCCCCCCCAATAATGAGAGGAGCGTCACACAAATTCCCCAGCTCCCCCTGCATACGAGCAAAAAATTCCCCCTGCCTATCATTAGGGCCATAAAGACTTACAATCCATACCTGCTCCCTCCCAACTTGGATTTTAAGTCCCACTGCCCGCCCCTTCCTATCCCGAAATTCCCCCACCACCTTATCTACCCAGTCCGCCCCCACCAAGATACCTACCCCCCCCTTCCGTGCCTCCGCCCTCTGCCCCGCTAGCAGAACCCGGGGATATCGCCTCGTCTGTAGCAGCCGTTCCTGGCCCACTTTCAAATGGGTTTCCTGTAAACAGATGAAATCCGCTCTCAACCTCCCCCCCTCGCGCTCCACCATTCGCCTCTTCCGCCAAGTACCCAATCCCCGCACATTCATCGTGGCAACATTGAGGTACTGTTGCCCCACTCTAACCCCCCTACCATTCTCCCCGCACCCCTTCCCTCCCCTCCCCCTCCCCCGCCCCCCCCTTCTTCCTTCACATTCCCCCCCCGCCCACCCCATTCCCTCCCACTGCCCCCCTCCCCCCCCACCCCCCTCCCCTGCCACAACCCCCTCCACCCTCTGGATGTGTCCCGTGGAGTAGGTCCATGAAACCTGAGGCATCCTCCCCCCCTCTCGCTCCAACCCCTTCCCACTCTCATCCCCAACCAACCTCACTCTCACCCCCCTCCCCGCATACCCACCCACACCCCCTCACTCCTCCCTAGTCCACCCCCTCCCCCTCCCCACTCCCCCAACCTCCCCCCTCCAATTCCCTAGCAGAACCCCCTCCCTGTAGCAGACCAAAGCCCCCCGCCAGAACATATTAATATATCCCACAACATGAAAATCCAAAACAGTTCAAACAAGAACCTACCGAACTAAACATAAGGTTACCCCTCCAGGAGCTATACCATAAACCAAGACAATAATATCCCCCAGTCTTTCAGGTGCCTTCCTCCAGCACAGCGCAGTTAGAATGCTCCTCAGCTACCACCTCCGGACTCCCTCGCCGCTTTTCACCGCTCCTCCGGGGTGCTGGCTTCTGCACGCTTCCACCTCCTTCCAGCAAATCCTTCTCCAGGCCGCTCCCCAGCCCCGCCACTTTCACCGCTGCCATAGCCTCTGCGACCGTGTGGGCCCGCCAGTTCTTAAGCCCCACGGTGAAGAGGATGCCAAAGGGGTACAGCCAACGGTAGCGGACGTTCTCTCTCCTCAAGATAGATGTAACCGGCAGCATTTCCCGCCTCCGCTGTAGAGTTCCAGCTGCCAAATCCTGGAAAATCTGTAGCTCGTAACCTTGCCAAACAAAATCCCGGCGATTACGCATCAGGGTAAGGATCTGCTCCTTAAGTTTAAAGTCTGCCATACACAGCACAATATCCCGCGGCCGGTTAGGCCTACTAAGGCCCAAGGCCCGGTGGGCCCGGACTAACTGTAGCCCCCCCGGTGCCAGCTCAGTCCCGGAATCAGAGAGCACAGTCTGGAGAATCGCAAGCGCGACCCTTTCGCTGTCCCCAAACTCCTTCTCCTCTGGTACTCCCCGGATCCTTAAATTGCTCCGTCGGGACCTGTTTTCAAGATCAAGTTTTAACAGCACCATGTCCTTCCAGGCCTCCGTTTCTTTTAATGAGCTTTCCATCGCGCTCTGCCGGGTGTCCAACCGGCCCAGCTGCCGTTCCTGCTCCTCCACGCGGTGGCCCAGTTCTCCCATCTCCTCTCTCAAAGCAGCGCACATGTCACCCACCTCTGTCCGCACAGCCTGCATCTCCGTTTTTAACTCTCCAAACCAGCCTTGCAGTTCATCCCTCGACACATTGTGCATGACCGTCTCTGCCACTGCCGGGGCCTCACTCCGCTGACCCGATCAAGCACATCGCCATTTCCCGCGCTTTGCCCCGCCATCTTCTTCTCGGCCGCTGTGGACTTCGCTCCCCCATAAGCGAATTCCTTTAGATCCGCCGTCTTCTTCCGTGTCGCCATGGGGTGCAGGACTCGTTCCCCCTCCACCAACTGTGAGTACACGGGTAATTGCAAGCCCAAACCGGGGAAATTATTACAAAACTGCAGCTGCCCTCCGGAGCTCTCAAACTAGGCTGCCATACTAGTTGCTGACGTCACTTCCTCCCCTGGCGTATGCCTTTAAGTGGCGGTGCTGCTTGGCTTGGTGCTCCGAGCTCCAGATCAACCCGTTCTTATGCTACACCCATTGGATCCTCCAGTATTTCCTCCACCTCTTGAAGGCAGGGTTGAAATCCAATTCGGTCAGGGTACACTTGAGCGCCATTTTGGCGACCCACCTCCCCGTCGAGGGGAAACCCCTCTCGGGGCAGCCCTTGGTGTCTCCCACTTCATGCAAGGTCTTTTGCTTTCCAAGCCTCACATCTGTTGGAGTGGGACATCAACGTGGTGCTGATTCAGCTCATGCGAGCACCCTTTGAGTCGATGGCGATGTGCTCACTTAAGCATCTCTTGGAAGGTGGTCTTCCTGGTGACTTTGGCTTTGGCCCGCTGTGTCAGCGAATTTAAGGCCTTCATGGCTGAGGTTCCATACACCAGGTTCTACGGGAGCAGCGTGGTGCTCCGCACCCATCCCAAGTTCCTACCAAAGGTGATCTCTGACTTTCATCTCAATCAGGAGATAACCTTGCCGACCTTCTTCCTGAGACCGCATGCCGACCAGGCATTGGCGGTGTTGCATACACTCGACTGCAAGAAGGCCCTTGTCTTTTTCCTGCAGCGTACCCAAGTTCATCGTAAGTCTGACCGGCTCTTTCTCCAGAACCAAGCAGAAAATCAGTCCTCGCATACGGGTGACGTCGGCACCGATGGAGCCCCTGTGCGGAGCATTTCCCCAGCTTTCAAAGAAAGTCTTTGGGAATGCAGCACGCATGTGCGGTCCCCTTCCCGCCCAAGGGTGCCATCTTGCTCAGTCTTCTTTTTTCCGCGGAGCCCATTGGATGTGTTTCGTTTTCACCCGAGGAAAAAGTTGATTTTGTTCTGCGTGGACCCGTTTTCTTCGGTTCGACGCCGGTTTCCCTTTCTCGCCTGGGCCCGATACATCAGTATCGAGCCCGGACTTCTTTTTTCGGTTTTTGTCCTTGGTGACTAGCGTACATGCCATTTTTCTATTTTCACTGGCAGCCCTGTCTTTTGACCTCGCAGAGGCCCTCTTTCCCCCGATGGCTGCCAACGGGTTTAAAAAGTGTGATCGGTGTAAGAAACTTATGTATGTCTCTCACCGACACACATGACTGCTGCCTCCAGTGCCTCGGACCCAATCATAACCTGATGATCTGTGGCCCGTGTGGGAAAATGTCCTCGAAGGCATTGAGGAGTCGGCAGCACCAAAAGGAAAGAATCTTCTCTGACTCTGCGTCCAAACGAGCCAGGACTTTGTCAGAGGCCTCGAAGTCTCGGGACTCTGACCCCGAGCAGCGCCGAGGCTCCTCTGAGAGGGGGTCTCCCTCGCGGGAGCATCGCAAGAAGAAAAAACCCGCGAGGGCAGTGTCAGTGGATGCACTTGGCTCCTCGAGGGCCAAGTCGCATAGCCCCAAGCGCCGTCCCGTGTCTTCGGAGTCGGAGAGGCCTGCAAAACAACCTCATGTGGAGATGGAGTCCCTGGGTCACATGAGTACTGTAGTCCTCGTGGACTCTCCTCCAGGGGAGCCGACGTCGGGCCTGACGCCGTTGGGGCCCGAGTCGGGGCTGCTGAGTTTCCTGAGCTCGGACTCTGGTTGACGGCCTTGGAGTGCAGCTTGGCTGCCTTCATGGAACAGCAGCGGGCACTGAATGCCGGTCTCACCGGTGCATCTGCCCCGACCACCGGGACATCGACATCCAAGTCGACCCCGGAGGCTGAGCCCATCCTCGGGTCCATGCGTGCTCGAGTCGATCCTCGGCCAAGGTCTCCCTCGCCCTCCTGTTCGGGACAGAGGTCGTCGACGCCAGTACCATTGGCGTTGGGGCGGATGGCATCAGTGCCTGCCCAACCGGAGCCGCTTGATTTCTTCTCCAAGGGGTCCTGCTGGGAAACGGAGGATGAGGAGTCACCCTACACCTTTCGGACTCGGTGTGTCCCATCGGACTCGCCGAACCTCGGAGACAGTCCCCACCAGAGGTTACCCGGTTCTCGGACTTCGTGCGGGATATGGCCAAGGCCTTGGCATTCCCCGCGGATCCCTAGGAGGAGCCTCGAGCCGAGGAGCTCGAGGCCCTACAGTATGACTCTCCCCCAAAGGAGGCCTTTACTGTACCGATTCCTCCAATGCTAGAACGGTTGCTCTTCCGCATGTGGGAGGCGCCGGCCTTGACGCCGGTTTTGAGCAAGTGGGTCAATTCCATCTATCAAGTCCGCAAGAGCCCCGGGTTCCAAAAGGCACAATTACCGCACCACTCCATGGTTGTGGAATCAGCCATGCATCGTCTGAAGAGTCAGAAGATGCACTCCTCAGTGCCTCCCGACCGGGAAGCCCGGAACCTGGATGCCCTCAGTAAGAAGTGCTTCCAGGGCTCTATGCTTGCTTGCCATGTCCAGACCTACCAGCTGTACATGGGCATGTACCTTCGAGACCTGGTGAAGGAGATTGCCGGGTTCTCTGCTGGTCTCTCCGAGGAACCTGTGCAGAGGTTCAATGCTCTGTCATCGGGTATTCGTGAGCGCTCGAAGTTTATCTCTCGAGCAGCGTATGATGGCTTTGAGGCTTTGGCCCGAGTAGTCGCGGCCGGCATCGGTGCACGCTGTCAAGCCTGGCTACAGTCATCAGACCTCGAGCCATGGGTGCAGGACAAGTTGGTCGATGTCCCCTGCCAAGGTGAAAACCTCTTTGGCAAGTCCATGGCTGAAAAGGCTGCAGAACTCGAGACTGAGACTCTTACCCGGACAAGGCTGTCCAGGAAAATCTCTGCCCCTTCTCAGAAGGGCTCGGGAAAAAAGTCCTTTTACCCGAGGAAGTCGTCTGCCTATAAACAGTACCCTCATTTTCAGGCCTCTGTAGCTCCCCAACAGGGTCAGCAGGCCAAGGGGCAGGGACATGGGCCCCATAGGCAGAAAACCCCCAAGCCACCAGCTCCGGCTCCTGCACAACAGGGAGCGGGGTTTTGACTCCAGTGGCATAGCCTCTCCTCCTCAGCTGGCCCCTATCAGCACAGGAGGCCGGCTGGCCCTGTATGCCCACAGGTGGCCAGCCGTAACAAGGGATACCTGGGTACTAAGTATAGTCCAGAAGGGCTATCTCCTCCCCTTCCACCAGGTGCCCCCCTTCTATTTTCCAGGGGAGCTTGCAAGACTTCCTCTGCACAGGGACTTATTCCTGCAGGAGTTAGCAAGTCTTGTAAAGGAACAGGCAGTGGAACCGGTGCCCCACCACATATGAGGGGTCAAGGCTTCTATTCCAGGTACTTTCTGGTACCAAAACGAACAGGAGGCCTCAGACCCATCCGAGACTTGAGGAATCTAAACAAGTTCCTGGAGAGGGAAAAGTTCAAGATGCTTACCCTTGGAATCTTGCTGCCTTACCTCCAGCAGGGAGATTGGCTATGCTCCTTAGTTTTAAAGGATGCTTATACTCACATCCTCATTCATCCAGACCACAGACAATATCTCAGATTTGTAGTAGGAGGAAACCATTACCAGTACAGAGTACTGCATTTTGGCCTAACCTCTGCCCCCAAGGTATTCACCAAGTGCCTGGCGGTGGTGGCGGCCTACCTCAGGCTTCAAGGCCTTTTTGTCTTTCCATACCTGGACGACTGGCTTATCAGGGGTCAATCCCCACAAGAGGCCAATCAAGCCACCCTCCGCACTGTCGCTCTGCTGCAGCATCTGGGCTTTGTTATAAACTTCGCAAAGTCCACTTTGCACCCTTCACAGAACATGGAGTTCATAGGAGCAAGACTGGACACCCTTCAGGCGAAGGCCTTTTTGCCCATAGACAGGGCACACAGGTTGATGGATCTGGCCAGTCGGTTCCACAGCAATTCTCTGGTCTCTGCCAGACAATTCCTGAGGCTCTTAGGCCACATGGCTTCCACGGTCCATGTGACTCCAAATGCTCGACTACACATGAGGCCGACTCAATGGGGTCTCAGAACTCAGTGGCACCAAGCCACAGGAAACCTCACGGACAGAGTGAGGGTGTCTACACTCCTAGAGTCTTTTCTACAGTGGTGGCTTCATTTTCCGAATCTGGTGCAAGGGGTGTTCTTTCAGACACCTCCACACACTCAGGTGCTGACAACCGATGCTTCTCCAAGGTTGAGGTGCACATTGCCAGGGAGCATGTACTCAAGGCCTGTGGTCTCCTTGGGAGGCCGCACAGCAGATCAATCTCTTAGAACTGAGAGCTATCCGCTTAGCCCTGAGAACTTTCTCTCATCTCATCTCTCACCAGTCCGTCTTGGTTCAGACGGACAAGCAAGTTACTATGTTCTATGTAAACAAAAAAGGGGGCACAGGATCCTGCCTTCTATGTCAGGAAGTGCAGAAACTGTGCTCCTGGGCAGTCAATCACGGCATTCTTCTCAAAGCGGTCTATCTCCCAGATCAGGAGAATTACCTGGAGGACAGATTGAGCAGGATCTCCAGGAACAAGCAGGAATAAGTCCTCACATATGGGTACGTCGGTACCGACGGAGCCTGCGCGGGAAAGCTCTCCAGCTTCCTAGAAGGAAAGCTTTTGGGGCCTCCCACTGCGCATGCGCGCTGCCTTCCCGCCTTCCTGACCAACTCTCCTCAGTTCTTCTTTTTCCGCGGAGCCAGCAGGTCGTGTTCCTGTCACCGCTGAAGAAGTTGTTAGTTTAATTTCTTTCTTTGGCCGCGTGTCTGCCTTCCCCATTCCGGACTGGTACCCGCGGTCTTTTTTCTTTATTTCTTTACAAAAAAAAAAATATCTTATTTTCCCCACTTGGTGTTTTTGTTCTGTGAGGCCTCTAGGCCTTCACAGAATTCTCCCTCATGGAGAAACAAGCCTCTGGTTTTAAAAAATGCACCAAGTGTAGCGGTACTATATCAGTCACAGACACCCATGAATGGTGTCTTAAATGTTTGGGGCCTGACCATTCCATTCCGGATTGCCCATCCTGTTCTTTGATGTCTAAACATGGCTTACAAAACCGGGCAGCCAGGTTTCACATGCTGTTTTCTACAGATACTCCAGCATCGACATCTTCCAGGTCTTCCTCTCCTGATGGATCTCAGGTAACCAAACATTCCTCTGGCAGGTCCTCAAAGGGCAAATCTCCCTCCAAGTATCGAGATGCCCCCGGGCTTGACCCTGAGGACCCTGCCCCAGCCAAACAACCCCGGCGGGAAGCTCCGGCTTCCGAAGCTCCTCCTATGGGGTTACAGGTTGACATCGATGGCACGACCTCGACCAATCACCTGTTAGACTGCTCTAGGGTACCGGCTCATTCTTCCGGTACCGACATCCAGACAGTCGTGGCGTCTATGGATCATACAGTTCAATCCATGCAGCAGGCTATTATGGCTTTTATTAGAGCTGCGACGCCATCGGTACCGCAGCCAGCGGTACCGGTTCCGGTACCTCAACCGATACCGGTACCCAGGGCATCCACATCGACCAGGATACCGATTCCGGTTCCCGGTTCCGGGGTTTTCCCCGGTACCGATCCGGTTCCGGGTACCCCCGATGTCGATACCGGTCGATACGCTTATCGATCCCTGGAAGCAAACAGACGATACTTCGAGTCTTCTGATGATTCTGATTCATCAGATGACTCTACTGAAGTATCCCTAACTTTACCTGAAGAGCCCTCTTCTCCAAAGAGGAGAATGTCTTCTCCAGAGGATTTGTCCTTTCAAGACTTCATTCTTGAAATGGCTAAAGGTCTCTCTATTTCAGTAACCTCTGAAAAAGAACCTAGAGCAAAAAAATTAGATATTTTAGGATACTCTAAGGTTCCCAAAGAGGCAGTCACCTTGCCCATTCATGAAATTCTTCAAGAACACATGATGGACTTATGGGAGACTCCTCTCACCCTATCTCCACATTCTCGTCAGTTGGACACCATGTATCGTGTCCCTCCTCCTGGTTTTCAAAAAAACTCAGCTCCCTCACCACTCTATTGTGGTGCAGTCAGCTATGAAAAGAATAAAGAGTACCAAAAGACACTCTTCTACTCCTCCAGGGAGAGAATGTAGGACTTTGGATGCTTTTGGTAGAAAAATCTTCCAAGCAAGTATGCTTATTGCTAGAATCAATTCATACAGCCTCTATATGGGCATGTTTCTGAAGGAGATTGCATTGAAAATACGCCATTTTCTCCCCTTTATCCCAGAGGATAGAAAGGAGGAGTTCCTTCTTTTGCTAAAGCATACCCAGGATATATCAAAGTTCTCCAACAGAGCAGCCTTTGACTCCTTTGAGGGTGCTAGCAGAGCCTCAGGTATTGCCATAGCGGCTCGCAGAATTGCTTGGCTCCAGGCCTCTGACCTAGAACCCTGGGTCCAGGATGGGTTGGGAAATCTGCCCTGTACAGGTGAGAATCTGGTAAGGAGTGGCAAATCAAATCCACCCAAATGGATGCAGAAAATGCTGCTTTAGATAGACTGTCTAAGTCTACCTCTGCCTCTGTTAAGAAAAAATCTTTCAAGAAGCCTTTCTATAAGAAGGCCAGATTTGCTACAAATACTGGCCAACAATCTTCTGCAGCTCGCTTTGCTCCTAAGTGTCAGCAGCCTAAACAGGCCAGGGCAAAACCTGCAGGGGCTGCTACAGCCCAGCAGTCCCAACCCCCTCAGGGTTTTTGACTCATCTCTAGAGAACTTAACCTTTCTGGCTCTAAAACATCCAGATCCTCTAACCATTCCAGGAAGGTTAACTCATTTTGCTCCCAGATGGGAGCAAATCACATCAGAACAATGGACCCTCTCTATCATCAGAGAGGGCTACAAACTACATTTCTCCAGCCTTCCTCCCCATACCATGGTGAGATGTTTCAATTCTCCCCCTTCTCTCCTGAATCTGTTAGGTCAGGAGGTGACCACCCTTCTCGCCCAAAGGGCAATAGAAGAGGTTCCTCTTCTTCAACAGGGGTCAGGGTTTTACTCCCCTTATTTTCTTATTCCCAAGAAAACAGGGGGGTACAGGCCTATTCTAGGTCTCAGAGAATTGAACAAATTCCTATGCAAGGAGAAATTCAAGATGCTTTCTCTAGGTACTCTCCTTCCATACCTACAGAGTCAGGATTGGCTTTGTTCTCTAGATCTCAAGGATGCGTACACACATATACTCATCCATTCATCCCACAGAAAATTCCTACGGTTTCTGTTCCAGGGAAAACATTTCCAATACAGAGCCCTTCGGTCTAGCCTCTGCTCCAAGGGTATTTACCAAATGCATGGCAATAGTAGCTGCATTTCTACGAGCCCTGGGAATTTTTGTTTTCCCATACCTGGACGACTGGCTCATCCGAGCTCCGTCTCAGTCCGAGGCTCAGACTTCCCTGGATCGCACCAGACGCATTCTGCAGTATCTGGGACTTGTGATCAATCTGCCAAAGTCTCAACTCGTCCCTACTCAGTCCCTGGAATTCATAGGGGCCTGGTTGGATACCACCACGGCAAGGGCCTATCTTCCTCAGGCCCGTTGCCAACGTCTAGTGCACTTAGCCTCCCAGACTCAGTCCAGAACCACTTGACTGCCAGGGAGATGCTACAACTATTAGGCCACATGGCCTCCACAGTACATGTGGTGCCCTATGCTCGCCTACATATGAGAGCAGCTCAATGGACTTTGTCCACCCAGTGGACTCAAGCATCCGGAGCTCTCTCAGAACAAATAGCAAACTCCAAACGTCTCTTTTGGTCTCTCCAATGGTGGATGTCCACTCAGAATCTGTTGTTGGGGGCCCCCTTTCAACCATTGTTGCCCCAAGCAACCCTCACAACAGATGCCTCCCAAACAGGTTGGGGAGCTCATCTTCAAGATCTCTCCACTCAGGGCACTTGGTCTCCACAGGAGACCACCCTTCATATCAACCACTTGGAACTTCGAGCAATCTTTCTAGCTCTCAGGGTTTTTCATACCCTCCTCAGCAACATGACTGTCCTTATTCATACGGACAATCAAGTAGCCATGTTTTACATAAACAAACAAGGAGGGACTGGCTCTCTGTCGCTTTGCAACGAAGCTCTAAGATTATGGGCCTTCGCCAGAGAGCATCAAATCCACCTCCTGGCAGTATATCTTCCAGGAATCCAAAACTCTTGGGCAGACCAGACTCAGTCGAGTTCTGCTTCCACACGAATGGTCCCTGCACATGGATCAGGTACTCAGAATCTTCCAGAAATGGGGGACCCCGGACATAGACCTCTTTGCAAGTCCGTGGAATGCCAAACTTCCCCGGTTCTGTTCCAGCATTCCGTGTCAGGGAGTTCAGGCCAAGGATGCCTTCCTCTTTCATTGGGGTCAGGACTTCCTATATGCCTTTCCACCCATTCCTTTGATTCCCAAGACTCTGTTCAAACTTCAAAGGGATCAAGGGTCCATGATCCTCATAGCTCCACGCTGGCCACGCCAAGTGTGGTACTCTCTACTTTTGCATCTCTCCCAAGCCCCCTCCCTGGACTTGGGAGCGGCTCCAGACCTTCTGTCTCAGGAGGAGGGGACTTTGTGGCACCCAAACCCCAAGTCCCTTCACCTCAGAGCTTGGATACTGAAGGCCTAGACCTTCAAAACTTCAATCTTTCGCAGCAAGTGAAGGATATCCTCCATGCCTCTAGGAAACCTTCCACTAGGCGTTCTTACGCTTTTAAATGGAAAAGATTTTCCATTTGGTGTGCTCAACAGGGTCTTAACCCTCTAGCACTTCCTTTGAATTCTCTTTTGGAATATCTCCTGCACTCTCCAATGCCGGACTCAAAACGAATTTGGTAAGAGTCCATTTGAGTGCTATTGCAGCATCCCTTAAGCCCATCAATGGACAACCTGTTTCCTCTCATCCTCTTATTGCAAGATTCATGAGAGGCCTAACCTTAACTAAACCTCCCATTTGACCTCCTCCGGTGGCATGCGACTTAAACTTGGTTCTTGGTCAGCTTATGAAGCCACCCTTTGAACCCTTAGCCACTACCTCCTTGAAATTTCTTTCCTGGAAGGTTATTTTCCTTATTGCAGTCACCTCAGCTCGCCCTATCAGTGAACTGCAAGCTCTAGTGGCTAATCCACCTTATACAAGGTTCCATCATGATAAGGTGGTCATTAGGACCAATCCCCACTTTATACCTAAAGTGGTCTCCCCTTTTCATCTTAATCAAGAGGTATATTTACCTGTCTTTTTTCCAGCTCCTCATGCATCCAGTGCAGAGAGGAACCTTCATACTCTAGATTGTAAAAGAGCTCTTGCCTTTTACCTCCACAGGACACAGCAACATCGAAAGTCTTCTCAGCTCTTTGTTGCTTTTGATCCTTCTCATTTAGGACTTCCAGTCTCTAAAAGAACACTGTCCAATTGGATTGCTCAGTGTATCTCTTTTGCTTACCAGAGTAAGAACCTTTCTCTGGAGGGCCATGTCACCGCTCACAATGTGAGAGCCATGGCCACCTCTATGGCTCATCTAAACTCTGTGTCCATTGACCAGATCTGTCGAGCAGCCTCCTGGGCCTCGGTTCATACCTTTACAGCCCATTACTGTTTGGACAAGGACTCCCGCCGGGATGCCTTGTTTGGTCAGGCTGTCCTCAGACACCTGTTCCATTCTTGAACAACTCCAGCCCACCTTCCCTGAATGGATGCCTGAGATCCATAGGAAGATGAGGAACCTTTCAGGGTCTCATACCCTTCAGGGGATTTCCCGGGCATCTCAGCTAGGGAGTCCCCATATGTGAGGACTTATTCCTGCTTGTTCCTGGAGATAGCACAGTTACTTACCTGTAACAGGTGATCTCTGGGAACAGCAGGAATTAGTCCTCACAACCCACCCACCTCCCCTAGGAGTTGTATCTCTCTCTATCTTTCCTTTCCTCTCTTTATTGTCTCAGCTGTAAACTCGAACTGAGGAGAGTTGATCAGGAAGGCGGGAAGGCAGCGCGCATGCGCAGTGGGAGGCCCCAAAAGCTTTCCTTCTGGGAAGCTGGGGAGCTTTCCCGCGCAGGCTCCGTCGGTACCGACGTACCCATATGTGAGGACTAATTCCTGCTGTTCCCAGAGATCACCTGTTACAGGTAAGTAACTGTGCTATCCTGCAGCAGCATGAATGGCAGTTGAATCCTTTAGTGGTTCAACAGATCTTCCTGAGATGGGGTCTTCCAACCATAGATCTCTTTGCCAGTCCTCTGAACCGTCAACTACCTAGGTTCTGCTCCAGACAACCGCATCCTCTCAGATTAGCAGCGGATGCGTTTCTCATTCCGTGGTCTACAGGCCTCCTATATACCTTTCCTCCCACACCTCTAGTATCCCAGACACTGTTCAAAGTGCCCCGGGACAGGGCTTCGGTAATTCTGGTGGCCCCCAGATGGCCCCGACAGCCGTGGTTCCCACTTCTTTTGCAACTAGCAGTGGACACTCCTCTTCCTCTGGGGATGCAACCAGATCTCCTATCTCAGGAGCAGGGATCTCTTTTACACCCCAATCTCCAGTCCCTCAATCTGATGGCCTGGCTGCTGAAAGGGTAGTTCTTGCACCCTTACTACTGCCTAAGATCTCCAGGAACAAGCAGGAATGAATCTTCACATATGGGTACGTCGGTACCGACAGAGTCTGCGCGGGAATGCTCCCCAGCGTCCAATCAGGACGCTTTTGGGAGCATCCCAACACGCCTGCGTGCTGCCTTCCTGTTGTCCTGTCACCGCAGAAAATTCTTCTTTTATTTTTTGGTTTTCTTGTGGTCGCATCTGCCTTCCCCGACGCTACCGGTACCGCCGGTGTTTCTTTTCTTTTTTCTTCTAAATTTTCCTTTTTAAGGAATACTTTTTTCCTTGTTAGTGCCTGATGGTTTTTTCGGCCTGCTAGGCCTACTCACGTTCCTTCATGGAAGCGCCAGCCACTATCTCTAAGAAATGTTCAAACTGTGGCGGTACAAAACTGATTTTAGACACTCATAATTGGTGTCTACCCTGCTTGGGTCCTGACCACTATCCACTGGAGTGTCCCTCCTGCAACAGTATAGTCGGAAGAAGTCTTCAGCATCGACTTCACCTCGATACGCGGTCCCCATTCAACTTCAGGGCACCGACCACCGTTTCTTCTTCGCAGGATTAGGTAACCCAAAAACGGTCTGTTAAGACTAGCCAGTCCTCCAGTGGTAGATCTCATGCACAGCATAGAGATGCCTCTGGCCTTACCCTCGAGGACACACTGGCTTTCAAACCCCGGTGGGAGTCTTCGGCCTCCAAATCCTTAATGGGGTTTCAGGTTGTTCCTGAGGTTCACCCCTCTCCGAACGTTACCTGAGCCATGCTCGGTGGTGGCATCCGCTTCGAGCGGTACCCATACCCTGGCATCGGCAATGGTGTTGGATGAAACATTCCTCACCGAAGATCGCAGTCTGGCACCCTCGGTTCCTTCGGGCCTGTTAGAGACGCTGCAGACCGATCTTCCAGTATCGGTCTCGATCTCGGTACCGGTACTGGTACCGACGTCGGTACCCTCCAAATGTGCATCGATAGACTCGCTTCCTTCGATGCCGAGTCTGGAATCGATCTCCACTCTGGATGACTGGGTACCGACTCGCCTTGGTACCGACACCGGATGGTACCGAAGGCACGGTTCCGATAATCCATGTCGGGCACTCTCGGTTTCTTCAGTACCGTTAGAGCTGTCACCGACTGGTCTTCATGTATCAGTGTCGGTACCGGTATCCGCATTAGCATTGCTGTCGGTACCTTCCATGCTTGTTTCAACAGGCTCGCTTCCCTCGGTACCGAGTCTGGAATCGATCCCTAGCATGGACGATGCGCTACCGACTGCTTGTGGTCCCGACCTCCTGCGGTACCGGCGACCATCCTGTAAGGACAGTCCGATGCTCCACCCCTTAGGGTCTTCTATTCCAATGAATTTGGATAGATCCCTGGGTGCCAATGCTAGTTCTTCAACAGATCTAGCCTGTACTCCTCTTTCTAGAGGACTTCCCTCTGGGGATTTTTATTTTCAAGCATTCCTGCTTGATATGGCAAAGTCACTTGCCATTTCTATACCTGGTCAAGATCCTGCACCAGGGAATATAGAATCTCTGTATATTCCCTGGAGTCCAAGGGAGGACATCATGCTTCCTTTGCATCAAACCTTGTAGGATCTGCTCTTTCGAATGTGGGAAACTCCTTTAACGGTATCCCCACCTTCTAGGTCAACTGATCTTCTATACAAGGTGCCCCCTTCTCCAGGTTTTCAAAAGACTCAACTTCCTCATTCCATTGTTGTAGAATCAGCAATGAGGTGTATTAAGAGTACTAAAAAGCACTCTTCTTATCCGCCAGGTCGTGAGTCTAAGACTTTGGATGCCTTTGGACGCCAAACCTTCCAGTCATCCATGCTTTCAGCAAGAATTCTCTCATATATTTTCTATATGGGATTATCTCTTGAAGTCACAAAGAAATTACTACTTTTGACTAAACCCTTTTCTTCAAGAGCCCAAAAGGGCAGACTATTCCTTATTGGTTAGTCATGCTCAAAATATCTCTAGGTTCCTTACTCGTGCTTCCCTAGACTCCTTTGAGTCTGTTAGCAGAACTTCTGCTATAGCTATAGGGGCATGACGTAAAGCCTGGCTCCAAGTTTCAGACTTGGACAAATGGGTACAAGAAAGACTGGGAAATACTCCTGCACTGGAGAAAATCTCTTTAACAAGGAGTCTTTACTCCAAGCTGCTCAGTTAACCACTGACATTGCTGTTTTCAGAGGCTTGTCTACACCTTCCTCTTTCCCAGTTGGTAGGAAATTTCCTAACAAACTTTGTTCCCCTAAGGGGGGGAAAAAGTTTTATCCATCTTCTACCCATCATAAAGATGTTCCCAGACAGGGGAAACATCGAACCGGGCTAAAGAAACCACAACCTCAACAGGTTCAGCAAACCCAGCAGTCGCAGGGTTTCTGATAGATTATCATTACATCTCCTGTTTGGCGGTTAGAGTTTGTAGTCTGCTTCTTTTCACTTGAAGCATCTACACTAATTTCATCCTAAATTCTCATGGATCTCTTTTCACGAGGTATCCTTTCTTTTTGCTCTAAGGGTTTTTATGATGATCATGCTTATAGTTAACAGGTTTCTTTTCCTCCTACTGGGAAAAAGAGGTGTAACAACTATCAATAAGAGAGTTTTCCCTGTACTAGCATGTATCATCTTACCTTTCAGAGACTTGCTACATCGTCAGTCTCCTTCAACTCTGTCTTACCTGCCCTCTTACTACAACATTCGGTTTGTAAGAGTGGTTCTATTACACTGGTAAGCCCCTATGGTTCTCTACCTATTCCAGGAAGGTATTTCCTTTCCAGAGTTGTCTCCCCCTTTCACATTCTTACTTTTAGGGCAGCTTATCAGACAATAAGGAAGTCTTACCACTCCTGCTTATGTCAGTTTCTTTTTCGAATTTAAAAAAAAAAGAGGTTTTTTTTCAGCTGCCCTGGTAGTTGCTGCAAATGCAGCAGTTCCTAGTGGTTAAACCACTGGTTCTGTTCACCACACAACCAGGGTTTGTCCTCCACTCGCAATCCTTCCGGTCTGGGTAATAAACCCAAAACAGGTTATCAACCTTTTTTGGAAACCCTATTATCACAGGCTTGTTGGTTTGAATTCTATTCTTCGCCATCTCCAATTCCCTTGTTTTTGGCAGAATAGTTTACCTACTGGCTTTAAGCAGCCAGTCTTTTTCTTCTAACCAACCTGCAACATGCTCTCTGCAACTCTACAGAGTAGCTTTGCACTATGGGCCCTTGCTAGAGAGTATTAGTATCTTGTCTAGCAGATAATCCCAGATGGTTAGGAGGGGGTTCACCCAGTCATGCTCCCATGACTGGTAGATGTTCCCTACCCTTACCATCTCATCTAAAATCTCTTTTCGAAACAAGACAGGCCTTACATCACGTGAAAACCTAAAGAATGGCCAATTCCCTGGCTCGGTCCACATCTTCTTGGACTTCTCACCAGGGATAGTTTTCTTTTCGTTGCAGCTCGTCCTTATATGCTCCCTTCCCAATACTTCAGGGAACGCTCATATTCAACTGAAGGACACATGATACCCATCTTGCCCTCTTAGGCGGGTCAATATGGTATCTTATTCCATTGGCGTCCTCTATCCATTTACCATACTGGAGTTCTAGAGAGATCTGGACTTGCTGCCTACAGACTGAAGTTGTCCTCTGCATTTTTCACGTAGGGCATCCTGGTTTTTCAAGAGCTCGAATTCTTAAAGGAATCTAGACTCCTCCTTGTCAGGGAGACCATTCCTCTGACTCTGTCAATCATAACCAGGGAAAGAAGATTCTCTATGCATCTATTCAAGCAGGTATCACCCTTCTTGCTATTAGATGAATCTTTCTCTCTCCCCATATTCCTATGGGGATCTAGTTATATAGCCATGTCTCCATCTACTTACGTGGAGACATGTATCTATATGTCTGCATACTTTCTATATATATATATATATCTGTGTATCACCTGCCCATGTATATATCTCTCTCTCTATATATATCTATATCTATATCTATCTCTCTATATATATCTATATCTATATCTATCTATCTATCTATATATATATATATATATATATATATATATATATATATATATATATGTGTGTGTGTGTGTCGAGATATATCTTTTAGGTAGATATGTATCTACGTACTTATCTGTCTGTTTAGGTTCATATATCCATATATCCTATATGACTCTGACAGATGGGCACTACCCCTGTCAATGCTGTGCCAGCATGCTTAGGGTTCTACACATACAACCACTCCCTGTGGTAATTAGCAAATTTTTTGTTTTTCTTACCATAACCTTTCAGGGTTAGGTACCTCTGAAGCTCTCCATGTACCTTTTTCTTTCCTAATTGACCTCATTTAGGAAAGACATTACGGATCTTCAGTTAATCTAAAGCTGTAACGCTTCATAAGTCTATCCTTACTTTATCGGATACAGGGGTCTTCCATACCTCTTCTCTCCTACATGGACTATTTCTATTGTCAGTCCAAATCAGTCACTTATTTTTCCTTTTGGTCCTAGGATTGTACTGTTCTTCGGCCAAAAGAGCTTAAGCTTTGTCTAATAGTACCTTCTGCGTTTCCCGCTGAAGCCCTACCTCATTGTACTACCCCAGTTTCCCCTGGGGCTATTTCTCACCCTGAAGGGCTCTGACCTCCACTTGTTTTTCCTACAGTTTATTACCTCTACTTCACAGTGAGGTACTCCTTGAGGATCTTCTACTGGCTCTTCTAACAGATTCATATGAACCTCAATAGACCTTTTACAATACCACCAAGGGGGAGGTCCATATTAGAATATTGCACTCAATATTTTTACTACTAAAGGTCATCTATACAGGGTCTTCCTCTATAGAAGTCCTGTTCTAGTCCAGCTGTTCCACAGTCCTGTTCTAGTCCAGCTGTTTCCACAGCACCTTTCTGTAATTCAATTCCTACCCTCCATCCCCAGGATGCCTGAGGTTCTGAGGAGTAGCATGGCTCATTCTAGATTCACAACATGCTAGGACTCCCTCCCGGCATCTTAGCTTGGGGAGTCCCCCATATGTGAAGACTCATTCCTGCTTGTTCCTGGAGATAGCACAGTTACTTACCTGTAACAGGTGATCTCTGGGAACAGCAGGAATAAGTCATTACAACCCACCCACCTCCCCTAGGAGTTGCATTTCTCTATCTCTATCTTTCCCTTTCTCTCACTCTCTCTCTTGGTCTCAGCTTTAAAACTTAACTGAGGAGAGGCAGTTGGGAAAGGCGGGAAGGCAGCACGCAGGCGTGTTGGGATGCTCCCAAAAGCGTTCTGATTGGACGCTGTGGAGCGTTCCCGCGCAGACTCCGTCGGTACCAACGTACCCATATGTGAAGACTTATTCCTGCTGTTCCCAGAGATCACCCGTTACAGGTAAGTAATTGTGCTGAAGTGGAGGACGTGGTCTTAGCCTCTAGGAGGCAGTCCACCCGAAAGTCTTATGCCCTTAAGTGGCGTAGATTCTCTTCCTGGTGTACTCAACACAACGAGAATCCTTTCTCATGCCTGGTACCAGTGGTGCTGCAATATTTGCTTCACCTGTCCAACCTAGGCCTTAAGTCCAATTCTGTTAGAGTTCATCTTAGTGCTCTTTCAGCACACCACTCACAAGTGGAGGGTCAGTCTCTCTCCAGCCATCCTCTGGTGGCTCGCTTCCTCAGAGGCTTGCTGTTGCTTAAGCCTCCAGTGCGTCCACCTGCCCCTGAATGGGATTTAAATGTGGTCTTGCAGCGGCTTATTTGCCCACCATTTGAACCTATGGCTACTTGCCCTCTGCATTTTCGCTCCTGGAAAGCGTTGTTTCTGATAGCCCTTCAGCAAGTCGAGTGAGTGAACTTCAGACCCTAGTATCAGATGCTCCATATACTAGGTTCCATAGGAACAGAGTAGTCTTACGGACTCACCCTAAGTTCCTTCTGAAGGTTGTCTCCTCCTTCCACCTCAATAAGGAGGTGGTTCTTCCAACTTTCTTTCCCAGGCCTCATGCCAGCCAGGCTGAGATGGTCTTGCATACCCTGGACTGTAGGAGGGCGTTGTCCTTCTACCTTGACCGTACATGGGAGCTTCGGAGGGCTGTTCAGCTCTTCGTTTCTTTTGACCCCAATAAGTTGGGGTTGGCTGTCTCCAAGCGTACTTTGTCCATATGGGTAGCCGACTGTATCGCCTGGGCTTACGGGGCAGCCGGCCTCTCCTTGCAGGGTCGAGTTACGGCTCACCGTGTCAGGGCGAAGGCTGCGTCAGTGGCTCATCTCCCCTGTGTTCTGTTGGCAGACATCTGCCAGGCCACTACTTGGTCTTCAAGCCAGACTTTTGCGGCCCACTACTGCCTTGAGAGGGAGTCCCGCAGGGACAGTGCTTTCGGGCAGGCGGTACTCCATAATCTCTTTGAGGTTTAGGCAACTCCTACCCTGTGGCCCTGGTGCTGGGCTACCGTTCGGGGCGTTATCAGAGAAGACTCTTTTCTTGCATGCTGAGGCCTCTAGAGGGAACTCGTTTTTCAGCTTTGGGTCTCTGGTAGCCTTAAGCTGGGGAGTCCTATATGTGAGGACTGACTTCCTGCTTGGTCCTGGAGAAAGAGTAGTTACTCACCTGTAACAGTTGTTCTCCAGGAGCAGCAGGAATCAGTCCTCACAACCCTCTCTCCTCCCCTTGGAGTTGCAGTCATATGTTTGTTTTTGTTATTTTTGCTGTCTTTTAGCTATATCATCAGACTGAGCAAGATGGTACCCTTGGGCTGGAAGGGGACCGCACATGCGTGCTGCATTCCCAAAGGCTTTCTTTGAAAGTTTTGTGAAATGCTCCGCAGGGGGGCTCCGTCGGCGCCGACATCACCCGTATATGAGGACTGATTCCTGCTGCTCCTGGAGAACACCTGGATCGACAGGTTACTGTGCATGGCGTCCGAGCCGAGGCAGCCTCTGTGGCTGCGACATGGTCTTCAGTGAATACCCCACTGTACACTACTGCCTGGAGAGGGAGCCTCCTGCCGGGATAGTGCCTTCAGCCAGGCTGTTCTCTGTAATCTGTTTGGGTTATTAGCCCTCCGACCCTTCTTCGGCTAACGAGAGCTTCGCCCTGGGGACCCGGGCTCCTTCAGGCATCAACTTGTGCTCATGGCCTTGCGGAGGTGTTTTTGGGTTACAGGCTCGTAGCCTGTAGCTGAGGAGTCCCATAAGTGAGGACTGACTGCCTGCTTGTTCCTGGAGAAAGCGTAGTTACTCGCCTGTAGCAGGTGTTCTCCAGGGACAGCAGAAATCAGTCCTCACTACCCTCCCGCCTCCCCTGAATAGTTGCTTTTTTTGTCCTTCCCTTGCCATCTGCTTAGTAGGGCTCTAGCTATGGGACCTGACTGAGCAAGATGGCACCTTTGGGCTAGAAGAGGACCACACATGCATGGCAGCAATCCCAAAGGCTTTCTTTGAAAGCTGGGGAATTGCTCTGTGCGGGCTCTGTCTGTGCCGATGTCACCCATAAGTGAGGACTGATTCTTGCTATCCTTGGAGAACACCTGTTATAGGTGAGTAACTACGCTGACTCTGTTCTATACACAGAGAAAGTCCTTGCCATATATTTAGATTATAATTTATATCAATTACTGTGTGGGCTACACAAAATAACTGAATTTGAGCAGCTGTGCTCAAGAGATGGTTCATAAACTAAATCAACTCTCCCTATTGCTTCATCTCATAAGTTCATAGTGTCTAAACTATTCAGAGAGGAAAGGTACAGATCTTAACTGTCGGAGTTGCCACAACAGCACTTGTTAATGGAAAATGTTGTCTCCTGAGCTTTATATTGGGCAGAGTACCACAAGGACTGTTACACCTGATCGGAAGACCTTTTTACTACTGCTAATCATTTATATAGCATTACTAGGCATATGCAGTGTTGTATAAATACATGTAAAAGACAATTCCTGCTCCACAGAGCTTACAATCTCCTAAGACAGACAAACAGAACAAGAGACTAGGGAATTCTTAAGGGAAAGTATTAAAATTAGAAATTGATATAGACAGGAGAATAAAGGGGTCAGGATCCAAAGGCAGCCTTGAAAAAGGAATTTAGCTTGGATTTGAATAGCACCAGGGATGGAGCCTGATGGTATTGACTCAAGTAGTCTATTCCAGGCATATGGTGTAGCAAGGTGGATGGAACAGAGTCTGAAGTTGGCAGTAGAGAAAAAGGACATAGATAAATCTTGCTTGAGTGGAATTATTGGTGAGAGGTTTAGGGGGGAGAGGAGAGGTAGTGAGGAACGATAGACTGTTTTGTACTGTAGGTCAGAAGAAGACGTTTTAACTGTATGGAAATGGGTAGGGAGCCAATGAAGAGACTTGAGAAGAGGGATTACATGAGCATAGCGATTCTTTCAAAAGATTGGCCATGCAACTGTGTTTTGAACAGATTGAAGGGGAGAGAAATTGACTCAGTGGGAGGTCAGTGAAAAGCATGCTGTAATACTCTAGACTGGAAGTGATGAGAGTGTGGATAAGGGTCTTGGTTATGTATTCTGAGAGGAAGGAAGGAATTTTGCTGATATAAGAATTGTCTTAGCAGTCTGTTGGATATGTGCAGAGAGAAAAAGAAGGGTCAAAGATGGCACCAAGGTTGCAAGCAAAGGGTATTGGTGGGGGGGAGGGGGGGGGAGGGGCTGAAAGTGTCATCCACCAAAATAGAGAAGGGAGGAAGGGGGGAGGTGGGTTTAGGGGGAAAGGTAAGCAGCTCTATTTTGACCATGTTCCGTTTTAGATGGCAGAGGGGTATAAAACAATCATTTTGAAATTTATGTATTTTTTTACAAAAATTATGATAGGCTGATTCTTGTTGCGGTGTGAAAGGAAAACTGTTCCAAATTTTAGGACCAACTATTGAAAATACTTGTCCGTTTCAGAGATTTAAAAAACATTGAATACTCCGTGAAGGGGCTCTCTTAAAAGCATTGAAACATCAAAAGCCGCACTGAGACATGTACATTGAAATACACGTCTCAATGCCATTTTAGATTGTGCTTTTTTTTGCATAAGTGGGATTGCTCATCACATCTACCCCGCCAGGGGGAGTGATGAAGACAGGGCCTACACTGCAGCCATGGATTCCTCATTTTATATAGGGACTCCACATATGGAATAAAAGTTGTCTGCCCTCTGTCACTAATAAGTGCCTACTGATGGGCAGATAAATATGTCAATGTCAAGCTCTTCACCCAGACCTCAGGAATGGCTTCCAGCTGCCCCCGACCCAATAAGTAATAGCCCCCCTCCAAAGCATCCTGGAGATCCCCCCCCCCCCCATAGGCCCCCCAACCAAATACCAATATGCCTACACCCCCGCTTTGAATGTTTTTTGTTCCATCTGATCTTTACCAAAGTGGGATCCATGTCAGCATCCTTTCTGTGAAGCACCCTTATTAATTATAGGTAAGCAACTGTGCTTTATTTTGAAATCTAAAATAGATACATCATTCTATAGGATTATGTTTAAGTAGAATCTTTTCTGCTTTGCTAATGAATGAAATATACTATTTGTTTTTATAAGAGTTTTTTTTTTTTTTAATTTTTATTAAGGTCTTTTAGTCATATACAATAACCAAATAAATTCAGGACATACCGCTGATATTTAACAAGAAAAAAAAGTCAATACAAATATGACAAAGAAGAAATTCAAGAGACATCAGACTTGCAGGCCACATCACGGGAGCTAACTGCTTACTAAATAAAAAGAAACAACGAATATAGTAACCAAGCCAAAATTGACCACTTACTAGGAGGAACCAACAACAATACTTCGAGACCCTGTTGAACCCTGTCTGTCAAGCAAAAATCTTTCCAAATGCGTTACATCAAGGAAAACAAAAGAAGCACCCTCATAAGTAATCAGGCACTTACAGGGAAATCTTAGGAAAAAAGTAGCACCCAGTTCTAAGACACGTGGATTTAACGATAGAAACTGCCTGCGTCGCAACTGGGTGCTACGTGACACATCTGGAAAGATATTTATTTTCTGGCCACAGAATAAAGCTGATTTCACCTTCAAAAAAGACTTTTAAGATACGTTGCTTTTTTTTTTTTTTCCATTAAATTTTTATTGAAAATTGACACAAAGAAAAACAGCACTTCCCAATACACAGTCTATTGCTTATATAACACTAACACACTAAGTCACAACATATAGTTCTGTTTTCCATCTTAAACACCTCCAAGGCTATTAGTCGTGAAAGAACCCCACTTTCTCCCCCCCCCTCCCCCTGCCCCCTCCCCCCCGAGGATGGCTCCTGTATTGACATTAAAGGATAATCCTAAAAAGGAAAGCCAGCACTGAATACCTTAAGCAATTAGCTACCAATTAAGCTAAATGGTATTTGCATGGAGCTTTTGGAGTCTGAGACACCCAGTCGAGCATAAGAAAAAGATCCCCCAGCCTCTACATCGTAAACCAAATAAGGTGGGACGGTGGGAAACCCCCCCCCCCCCTCAATGGTACAGAGGGAGATAGGAGAAAACTATAGCCTAGGGCAACTAAAATGGGAGCAGACCCAAGAGCATGCCCCCCGCCGTAAACAGGCTCCCACTACGGGCCACCGTTAATTGGGGTCTCCCCCTCCCCTCGAGTATCGGGGGCTTGTAAGGTCGTCCTCCCACCCACTGGAGGTAAGGGCCCCAGGTGTCCTGGAATTTCACTAGCTGTTTCCTGCGCAGGGCCGTCAGGCGATACATGAGAGATAGGTGCGCTACCCGCAATTGGATATCCGCCAGAGTGGGTGGGGAAGGAGTCCGCCATTTCCGCGCAATCAATTGTCGCATTGCCCCACATACCACCTTACGCCACTTTGACCCCCCTCCCACATTCAGCAGAGCCAGACAGGGTCCAAAAACCACACCATCAGCCAACACCACTTCCATCCGCCTGCCAGCTAGGCTGGAGTATAGGGCACTCCCACCAGATATGCAAGACAGAGCCGGTCGCACCACACTCTCTCCAGCATAAACCCAACCCCCCACACCAATGTTGTAAGCGCTGGGGAGTCAGGTGCCACCTATAGAGCATCTTATAGTTTTGTTCCAAAATTGAGCTTGATAACACACCCCGAAATAACCCCTTATAAATTCCTGCCCAGTGATCCTCATCCCAACACATATGCAAATCTTGCTCCCATGCTTTCTTGTGGGCCCAGCCCCCAATATCCACCGAATCCATTAACCCATACAACCGGGAAATCAAGCCCTTGATCACCCCATTTTCCACTAAACCATCTACTACAGCACCCTGCCCTTCACCCCCCCAGCTTTATAAGAGTTTTAAGTAAGTTTTGTTCAGGTTCATGCACCTATAAGAGTTTTTTTATCAGTTTGTTTCTCCAGTATATACTAATCTCATTATGTCTTTGTATATAATTTCAAGCTGTTTTATAGCGATGTATTGCCATCCCAGCAGAATGTTGGAAATTAGGCAAAAGGGGTAAAAAGTCTGGGGGCCAAATCTCTCTGAAGATTTAATAGAAAGGGACCAAATTTGATGTGTTGGAGTTAGAACAAGTGAAGACCTTTTCATTGGTTGGGTGGTTGTATTTTGAGCCCTGGGCGTTGCTGCTATTTTGGTATGGTGTTTGCTATATAGGTTTTGAGAGTCTCTTGCAGGGTTTTGTTACTTCACAAAGCATTGGAGTAGAATGAGTCAACTTTATTTAGCAGTCACAAGTACATGCAAAAGGCAACAATCCAATCAACATAGTCACCTATTTTTGATTACAACAGTTACTGCTCCCAAGTACAGCTGTCTCCTTGTGGCCTTGGACAAGCCACTTAACCCTCCGTTGTCTCAGGTACAAAATATAGATTGTGAGCCCTTGAGGAGGGGACAAGGGAAATATTGAATGTACATAGCTTTGACTTGTAGAAAAGCAGTATGCAAGCCTAGCTAAATAAATAACTCTAAGGAGCTGACCCCCACTAGTCTAATTTCCAACTCATGCTGGAGGTATTTAAAGCCTTTTAGTACCTCAAAAAGGATGTCTTTATCTCGTAAATGTTCACCCCATTCTGCAATAGATATGTTCATGACGTGGCTATGCTGGAAAGATAACTTAACTTTCTCACATTTATAACGCTGGTTTAGATTTCCTAAATTTAGCAACTGTAAGGCAGGCAGCGTTAATCATGTGTGTAGCCAGTTTCATATACCCATTCAGAAACTCACCCTCCCCAACAGGGACCTCACTGATCTCCAGGAACAAGCAGGAACATAGTTTTCACATATGGGTGACGTCGGCACCGACAGCGCCCACGTGGGAATGCTCCCCAGCGTCCTATAGGAAATCTTTTGGGAGCATCCCACTGTGCCTGCACTGCTGCCTTCCACCTTTCCAACTCTCCCTCCTCAGTTTTTCATTTTCCGCGGAGCTGACAGGGAGCAAGACCTGTCACCGCAGAAAATTTTCTTCTTTTGTGATCGCATCTGCCTTCCCGTCGACGCTAGCACCGGTATCGTCGGGGTGTCTTTTCTTCTATTTTCTTTTTTTTTTTTTAAAAAACGTTTTCTTTGAGGGCCTCTGCCCTCTAGGTGCTTAGGTGCTGTTTTGGGCCTTAGGCCCCTTTGTTCCTCAAAATGGAGAAACCAACTAATGGTTTCAAAAAGTGTTCCAAATGTAGCAGTACTATTTCTGCTACCGACACCCATGACTGGTGTCTTAAATGTTTGGGACCAGATCATTTGCCATCGGAATGTCTCCTCTGCAGGAAAATGAGAAAGAGGGGCCTGCAGAATAGAGATGCAAAACTCGGCACCCTCTTTGCCACAGATGCAATGTCTGTTGCATCGACTTCTTCCAGGGCATCATCTTCCTCCCATGGCTCTGAGGTAACAAAACCCAAGTCATCTTTGAAGACTGGTCAGTCCTCAAAGGGTAGATCTCCTAAGTATTGAGATGCTTTAAGCGTTGCCCTAGAGGAGAATATACTGGCCAAACAGCCCCGGCAAGAGGTCCTTGCCTCCAAAGCATTATCGGGGTCCCAAGATGTTTCCGAGGAGTCCATCTCTGGAGAGCTCTTGGTGCCATGTTCTGGGGTCGTGGCCTGCTGTTCAGCTACTGATACCTAGGCATCAGCTGGCTCCATGGATCAACCTATCCTGGCTATTGAGCGGAATTTAGCGGCCTTGCTAGCAGCTTCAGTACCGCTAAAGCCTCTGCAATCTGTTCCGCAGCCATCGGTACCGACACCGGAACCGAATGTATCTGCATCGACCATTGCGCTGCTCTCGACGCTACCACCCATGCCGGCCCTGGAGTCAGTGTCCGGCATCGAGGGTCCAGTACCGAGGCATTCCAATGCATATTTTGATGGTACCATTGACGGGCCAGGTGCATCGATACTTCAAGTTTTCCAATTGTTTCTTCTGATGAATCAATCGGTACCAGAGAGGCTCTTCTGGAAGATCCTTCTCCTTCCCCACAATGCCATATGTCTCCTCCGGAGGACATGGCTTTTTAAGACTTTATACAGAATGTGGCTCGGGGCCTCTCCATTACGGTGACCTCTGAGAAGGAACCGAGAGCTGAAGAACTTAAAATTTTTCAGTATCCAGCAGCCCCTAAGGAGGCCGCTATCTTACCCATTCATCAGATATTACATGACCTTATGCTTAGGATGTGGGAAACACCTTTAACCGGTGTCTCCACATTCTCGGAGACTCGATACCATGTACGGGTACCGCAGTGTCCTGGTTTCTTGAAGACACAGTTACCACACCATTCCATGGTTGTGGAATCGGCAGTGCATCGAATCAAAAGTGCTAAGACACATTAATCTAATCCTCCGGGCTGTGAGGCAAGAACACTCGATGCCTTCGGCCGTCGATGTTTTCAGGCCTTCGTGTTATCGGCCAGAATAAGTTCATACATACTCTACATGGGTATGTTTCTTCGGGAGGTGACTAAAGATTTGAAACTAATGGCTCCTCTTCTCCCAGACGACAAAAGGGCTGATTACCTGACACTTGTAAAACATGCCCAGAATGTTTCCAAGTTCATGATTGTTTTGAGTATATTAGCAGGACTTCTGCTATTTCCATTGGTGCACGTCAGATTGTTTGGTTACAAGCATCTGATCTAGAGCAGTGGGTACAAGATAAACTGGGGAATATTCCTTGCACAGGAGAAAACCTCTTTGACAAGGATTGGCAAGACAAAGCTGCTCAGCTTGAGTCCGAGAATACTACCCTAAACAGGCTCTCTAGGACCACTGCCAACCCAGCTAAGAAAAAGACAGTTAAGAAGCCCTTTTTCAACAAGAAAGTTTTATCCTCCTTACACCCATGCTGTCCACCGTCTGGTCCATTCTTCCCAGAAGGGACAACAGCCGAAGCAGCAAAGGAAGGCTCAGGTCCCCAGAGCTCAACTAGCTCAACAGACCCAGCCTCCACAGGGTCTTTGACTTCTTGCTAGAGAACTTAGCTATCCTACCTCTGGAAATTCCAGAGCCAGTCAACATTCCAGGCAGACTGTTACTTTGCCAAAAGGTGGCAACAGAGAACATCAGAACATTGGACTCTCTCCATAGTGACAGAGGGGTACATACTTCACTTCCAAAGTATGCCCCCTACCTCCACTCCAAGAGAGTTCAGCTCTCGGCCCCCTCTTACCAGTCTCTTGTGCCAGGAGGTTACCACCCTTCTCGCTCAGGGTACAATAGAGGAAGTGCCACTTTCTCAACAAGGCCTGGGCTTCTACTCCCCCCTACTTCCTTATACCAAACAAAACAGGAGGATAAAGGCCCATTCTGGACCTCAGAGAATTAAACGAGTGTCTGCTCCGAGAAAAATTCAAAATGAGATCTTTCGGAACACTTCTCCCTTACATCCAGAGTCAGGATTGGCTATGTTCTCTAAATCTAAAGGATGCATATACACATATCCTTATTCACACAGGAGGTTTCTTCGATTCCTCTTTCAGGGAAGACATTACCAGTACAGGGTTCTACCCTTCGTACTGGCTTCTGCCCCAAGAGTCTTCACAAAATGCATGGCAGTAGTAGCAGCATTTCTAGGAACTCTAGGAATATTTGTCTTCCCCTACTTAGGCGACTGGCTCATCCAAGCATCGTCAGCTCCAGAGGCCAGCTCTGCGCTCTCCTGCACAATGTTGGTTCTTCAACATTTGGGATTTGCAATAAATCTTCCAAAATCCCAACTCACCCCTTCTCAAACCTTGGAGTTCATAGGGGCTCTTCTAGACACGCAGCAGTCATGGGCTTTTCTGCCACAGATCTGCTGCGCTCAAATAGTTCAACTAGCTTCTCAAGCAGGTATGAAGACTTTCCTAACTGCTTGAGAAATGCTTTAGTTGCTCGGTCATATGGCTTCCACTGTACATGTGGTTCCCTATGCTCATCTCCACATGCGTGTGCAACTCAATGGACTCTAGCTTGGCAGTGGACTCGGGCATCAAGCCATCTGGGGGACAAATCATGACCTCGACCCGCCTCATTTTGTCCCTCCAATGGTGGCAATCGCCAGAAAACCTACTCATAGGGTCACCTTTTCAGAGGCCACCACACCAGTCTACCCTGACGGATGCATCCAAATTGGGTTGTGGAGCTCATCTGGACAGTCTCTCCACTCAGGGTCTTTGGACTCAGCAGGAAGCTTTGCTTCACATAAACCTGCTAGAACTCAGAGCCATCTTCAGTGCCCTGAGTGTTCCAGGACCACCTGTGCTCCAAAACAGTTCTAGTCCAGACAGACAATCAGGTAGCCATGTTGTGTGTGAACAAGCAGGGTATAACTGGTTCTCAGGCGTTGTGCAATGAAGCCCTACACCTATGGTCCTTTGCCATACCTCATCAGATCCACCTCCTAGCAGTATAGTTCCCTGGCAGACAAACTGAGTCGACGACTACTACCACACGAATGGTCTCTCCATTCGGATCAAACTGCTCAAATCTTTCAAATCTAGATATAGATCTGATTGCAAGTCCTCAGAATGCCAAACTTTCCCGCTTCTGTTCCAGAATTCCTGCTCAGAATAGTCAGGCGATGGATGCTTTCCACCCCCACTGGGGTCAGGACGTCCTAAATGCCTACTCACCCATTCCCCCTCATTCCCAAGACTCTGTTCAAGCTTCAGAGAGACAGGGGCTACATGATTCTCATAGCTCTGCGCTGGCCATGTCAGACGTGGTATCCACTGCTTCTACATCTCTCAAGCCAAACCTCTGGAGTTGGGATGTGCTCCAGATCTCCTATCCCAGGATAACGGGACGCTTCTGCACCCGAACTCTCAGTCCTTGCACCTGATGGTGTGGCTGCTGAGAGCTTAGAACTCCAGGATATCAACAGATAAGAGATCCTTTTGGCCTCCAGAAAAACTTCCACAGGGCGTGCTTACGCTTTTAAATGGAGAAGGTTTTCAATCTGGTGTTCAAAGAGGGAACTTAATCTTTTTTCCATTCCAGTGGAGACGTTACTTGAGTATCTCCTCCATCTTTCATCCTCTGGACTTAAAACTAATTCGATAAGAGTCCACCTTGGTGCCATTGCGGCTTTCCACATGCCCTTTGATGGACAACCTGTCTCTTAGCTGCTTGTAGCATGCTTTATGAGGGGACTACTCTTAACTAAGCCTCCCATTAAGCTACCACCCGTGGCATGGGATCTCAGTCTTGTCCTTGGACAGCTGATGAAGGTGCCCTTCGAACCCCTAGCCACTACATCTCTGAAGTTTCTTTCTTGGAAAGTCATCTTCCTAATTGCCCTCATTTCTGCAAGACGCATCAGTGAGCTCCAAGCTTTAGTGGCTGACCCTCCTTATACACTGTTCCACCATAAGGTGGTCCTCACTTTATGCCAAAGGTGGTTTCGCCTTTTCATTTGAAGCAGTTGGTTTACCTTCCTGTTTTCTTCCCTAGGCCTCATGCCTCTAGTGCAGAAAGGAATTTACATACTCTGAATTGTAATTTGCTTTGGCCTTTTATCTTCAGAGAACTAGGCAGCACAGGAAAGCTTCACAGCTTTTTGTTGCATTTGATTCCAGTCACCTGGGTCTACCATTTTCCAAGAGAACACTCTCCAAGTGGATTGCAGACTGTATATCTTTGACCTATGAGAGTAAAGGACTTTTTCTTGAAGGTCATGTCACATCACACAATGTGTGAGCAAAGGCTGCCTCTATGGTGGCAATTGATGAAATTTGCAAAGCAACAACCTGGTTCTCTGTCCACACCTTTGCGGCCCATTATTGCTTGGACAAGGACTCCCGTTGGGATGCCTCGTTTGGCCAGGCTGTTCTCCAGCATTTTTCAGATATAGAACAACTCTACCCCCATCCTAGTTTTCGATACCAGAGATCCTTCGGGGAGGATACATGACCCACTTCAGCCTGTGTTTCACTGCTCTCTCTGGGGTCATCTCTCTGGCATCTCCAAGCTAGGGAGTCCCATATGTGAAGACTACATTCCTGCTTGTTCCTGGAGATAGCATAGTTACTCACCTGTAACAGGTGATCTCTGGGAACAGCAGGAATTGAGTCTTCACAACCCACCCTCCTCCCCTAGGAGTTGTATTTCTCTCTCTCTCTCTCTCTCTCTCTCTCCTTTTATCTCAGCTACAAACGCAATTGAGGAGGGAGAGTTGGAAAGGTTGGAAGGCAGCAGTGCAGGCGCAGTGGGATTCTCCCAAAAGCTTTCCCATAGGACACTGGGGAGCGTTCCCGCGCGGGCTCCGTCGGTACCGATGTCACCCATGTGTGAAGACTCAGTTCCTGCTGTTCCTGGAGATCACCTGTTACAGGTGAGTAACTACGCTGTACCTCACTGATATTCTTTTCCACACCATCTTGTTGCCAAAACTGTCTCACCACACAACACTACACTATATATGCATGTATGATCACAGTTGCCCGCAACCCCTCCATACCTGAAGATTAGCCGTTGGACAAAACAGCTAAAGATACCTGTATGTACGGTGCAGTAGTCTACTGTCCTACAATAAATTGAGTGTATGGGGCTTGGGTCCAAATAATCGCCTCAGTCTTGCTCACTCGAAGAAAGCTTTAGGTCTTCCACTCCAGCAGAACTTATAGCACATTGGAATGAATAGGCCCATCCTCCAGTCCAAAATGATATATCTGCACCATCACTTGATGAGTGACCCCAGGCCCGCTCAAGTTATCAAATCATCAGGGGATCTGATCTGCAATAAGTTACTGAAAATCTTTGGAGATATTAAACACGTCTAGTACCTCCCCAAATGACTTTAGTCTCCCATCTTCTTTCAGTTGGCCAGCAAATCTCATATCCTCCTTCATCCAGTCATAACTGGTGTAGAAGTATAGTTTGTGATATAGGCGTTACTAGAAATAGGGAAGGAAACCTCCGTAGTGGACCAATAAAAGAAGACAAAGAAGCAAGACAGATTGACCATAGCCTCAGGCACACAAATGTTGTTCAAATGCAGAATTATTATGGGACCCAGTGGTCATAAAAATACATGGTTTATTAAGAATGATCTGATACCTGCACCAATAAGCCTTCCAGGAGGTTCTAGTAAATATTTGTGAATTTTAGGAAGGATATAGTGGGCCCGCTTTTCGGTGCTACCCAATTAGCCCTTTGCTCTGCCCCTGCTCCTCCCTGGAACGCCCCTAACATGCCCCATGCCCTAACGTGCCCTTTGAAAATCCCAGATAAAGTATTTACTTGGGTAACTAGGGCAGTTACCCATGTAAATGCCTTTGAAAATCGGGACTAGTGCGACTAACTAGTTGATGTGCCTGAAAGAAATCTCTCTCTCGAGGTAATAAATTACATTTGAAGAACATTTGTGTATCTGGCTATGGTCTATCTCGGTCTTGCTTATTTTTGTTTCTTATATAGGCATTAGCCAAAGGGGCAACGGGAAACGTCTGTCTTGCACGTAAATCTAAATACTTGCCAACTGCTCCTCAGACCTTCATGGTAAGATGGCATTAGTTTTAACATTTAAGAAGTGGGGTGAAGGTTTATACTGAGTTTGTCCCATTCTCAGAAGAATTTGTTCCTTCAGACCTGATTAAATGTGCTACAGGTAAGTCATCACTGCCTAATTCTCAAATCCAGACCAGCACATATGCTTAGCTTTTAGCACCTTTCAACAACAAGACGTGAGCAGTGTGATCTTAAATATGAAGGAGCTCCTTTCTTTCTGAGGTCATTTATAGTCACACATGCCTTTCTTCTTCCTAGATAATTCCTACATTGCATGGCTCATATTTTAATAGCAAGCATGTGTAAGGAAAGGATAGCCAGGTCTTGCTTTGTATATAGCACATTACACACAGCACCACTGCCTCTGTCCTGGGTTCTTTCAGTCTATTAGGGTTTTCGATGAATCCTTAGTTTCTTTTGGGGGCAATATCTCCAAATGGGTTGGTTTTGTGCATATTTTGACAGTTATGCACCTCACTTCTATGCAAGGGTACAAGAAGTGTTCAGTCTCTAATTTACTGCTAATGCTTGCAACAGTGCTTGCATCGTGCCAGCGAGCTTCCTTCTAGAGTTCATGAGATGTAGTATGTATAGTCAACCTATAAAAGTATGCTTGGAAATGCTTCTTAATTGGGCCTGTGGCACCCAATATGACAAATTTTTGTATCTCTCTGCCAAATTGTTTTGGTCTCTGACTGCGTTTCTTGGTACTTGAGGATCTTCTCCCTCTCCACACAATTCACAGAATAAACTGTTGGAACTGTTATTAGTGCCATTATTGTGTTTTTCTTCATCACTGTATCTGGTTTCCTTGCATCCAGCTTATTGGTTGTAATGGGGATGTCACCAGGTGGATATAAGCATCTTCATTCTCCTTAATTTTCTTAAGATTGTGCTTTTCCAGTCCAGTGATGTAGTATTTACAAAATTTCCAATGGATGAGATGTGCCATCTTACTGTGCCTTCATAGAGGTTTTCTGCCATCAGAACTTAGCTAGCTACAAGATGAATAACCCTTGCCAGCTCTTTTCTTACAGAATCGACATGCCTGTTAGTTTTTTACCATTTTTTCTATATTTTCATCCACCATCTACTGTCCTAGTTTGCAACTATCAATCTCTCATCCTTAGGTTTTATTTTGCCTCTCCTTAACCATTCATGTGTCTGGGTCTAATCCACCTGCTTCCTCGAGTAACTTCGCTGGAGGTTTTCAGTGATTCCCTAGTTTGTCTTGACTATGAAGTCCTTTCCTGCTTTTACACTGCTTCGCAGGTTGTCAAAGAAGAAACCAGTGCACAAAAAAAAACTATATCTGAAGGCCCCAAAAACTCATAACACAGTGGAGAAAAGGCTTCAATAAAAGATTTCACCAAGCCGACACAACGGCACCTTTGTCAGCATAGCTAAGTCAACAAAAAGAGCACATGCTACGCGACCATCACATCATAGGTCAGTAATCCCCATTGTTTTAACACACACAAAATAAAAAATCTGCGTTCCTTATTGTCCCTCCAATCTAATCCCGAACCTCTGGTTTGTGCTCCTCCTCCAGCAGCTTGGAGACTGAGAAATGTCATCCTTTTCTGATGACACTGGTATATCCTCACAGGATCCTGCCGCCTCACTCCATTTACCTCAGTCTCCAAGCAGCTGGAGGATTGGTGAGCCTGGAGGTCCGAGCTCACTTGAGGAACAATTAAGGAGGGATAGGACTTAGTGTTAGATTTTGTTTAAAAAAAAAAAAAGAGGAAAGGAGAAAAAGAGAAAAAGAGATTTGATTTTGGGTGGTTTTGTGCCTTTAAGGCTAGGCTAAGGCCCCCCCCCCTCACCCCCTGCCCGTGATAATTTGGGGCAGTGGTTTCATCGGAGAAGCAGTAGTCTGAGCAGGGCTCCGGTTCCCAAACCCACTTGAAGGGGTGAGGAGAACCGGAGATGTTGTCAGTCAGCGCACACAGAAGCTTTGCCTGTCAGCGCTGTGAAGCCGTCGAGGAGGAGGCCGGCCGAATAAAAGCAGCGTCTCTCTCTCTCTCTCTCTCTCTGCCTTGCTCCTGATGCTGAAGCCGAAGCAGGTCGGTTGAGTGCTGAGAAAAGAATAGCTCAAAGCTAACAGAGGCATTTGGGGCAGACAAGGTAAAGGGGGCCGGATCGCTATGGCGAAGTTGTGGGGGATATTTAAGTGCGTTGAGCTCAGCGGGCCTAACCGCATGGCGGCAGCGTGGGAAGCTCCGGTGCTGCCTAGGGGCCTGCAGAGGCTCATTTTTTTGACAGGAAGCTTAGTTTTTGGTTTTAAATTTCATTTTTAGGCTCGCGGCGCTTAGGTAAAGGCTACACATTGTGTTTTGTTTAAAAAAAAAAATTGTTTTTCTGAATGAGTTGGTTCGTTTTCAGTTATAAGCTTCTAGAGTCCAGTACTTCCTCAGTGGTGAAACACGGTGTATCCACTCAAGCGGGATGCCTTCTAGACTGCAGTGCTTAGTCTGCGGAACTAGAAGGGGAGCGGTGTCTGAGACAAGAGTCTGTAGAGGGTGCGTTCAGGAAACAGCCGCCATGGAGCACTCCTTGGAAGTGGGAACTGAGGTTCAAGGAACCCCAATAGGTCTGCCGGACCCAGTTTCCCTAGATTTGCCACTTAGGGAGCCTGTAGCGGGGACAACTTCCGCTCCAGATACCCCCTCCTCGCAGGGGTCATTAACGGGGGGACTGACGGCAATCTTTTCCCTGGAGTTTGTTGCGCTTATTCAGCAAGCGTTCAGAAGCCTGGAGAAGAGACATAGAACCCCTCTGAGTGCAGGGGCAACAGGAAGCCTGGCAAAGAAGGCCAGGATGGAGGTGGAGCAGAAGGAACAGTCGGTGGCCTCAGGGGGGCTTCACGCTGACGAGAGGATCCCAACATGGAGTTGGAGGAAGGAGAGATCACTGACAGAGAAGACCAGGCTAGGGTGGTCCGCGTGTTCCGGAGAGACGAGTTACCGGCACTCATTTCAGAGACTCTAAAGGTGCTTAATATGCCATCACCTGGACCAGCGGAGGATGCTACTTTAGAAGATCCATTACTGCAGGTATTTCGAAAGACTCGGCGAGCTTTTCCGGTGCACAGAGTGGTTCAAAAGATGAGTCAGGAAGAGTGGGACATGCCAGAGGCAAGTCTAAAAGGGTCCCGAGTTATGGCCCGTCTTTACCCGCTGGTGGACCAGGATCGCAATTTGTTTGTCTCCCAAAGTAGATGCAGCCTTCTCGGCGGTTACTAAGAAGACTATTATTCCAGTAGAAGGAAGTGCGGCGCTCAAGGATACCCAGGACAGGAAACTGGATACCTTGTTAAAACAGGTCTTCGACGTCAATGCTCTGTCCATTCAGGCAGCTATTTGTGGAGCATGGGTGGCGAGAGCCTGCCTTCGTTGGTCACAACAAGTTCAAGGCGAGCAAGGAGAGGACACGACCGGGGAAGCGTCCAGACTGGAATCAAGAACGGCTTATCTGGCCGATATCCATTATGACCTCATTCGAGGATTATCGAAAAGCGTGGCAGCGGCTCGACGTTACCTTTGGCTGCGCAATTGGGCAGCGGATGGATCTTCCAAGTCCAGGCTAAGTAAGCTTCCTTTCAGGGGAAAGCTCTTGTTTGGGGAAGATTTAGAGAAGCTAGTAAAGGATCTGGGGGAATCCAAAGGTGGAAGACTGCCAGAAGACAAAAAAAAAGCAAGGACGGTTGACTCCCACATCCATGGGTCAGCAGAGGGCGTTTTGTCGGTTCCATTTCCCAAGGTTCAGTCAAGCTCAAAGAGGACAGTTTCCCAATAGAAACCAGGGGTTTTCAGGTCTTTTGGGGAGTGGGATGAGGTTTTGGTGCCTCTTCCTCCTCTGCAAATCTTCGAAAGTCACAGACGTCAGAGGGACTCAGGTAGATCTGGTGCCCGTAGAAGGTCAGCTACGAGATTTTTACCCTGCCTGGGTCCAAATTACATCAGGCTGTTGGGTACTAGAGGTCATTCGAGAAGGTTATTTATTTTTTATTTATTTATTTACATTCTCTTATATACCGCGCTATTCTGCATCAGTGTGGTTTACATTGAACAAACTGAAATTACATTGAACAGGGCATTATAACTTGGAGATAACTATTTTACAGGGAACATGGGCTATGGAGAGTTAAGTGGCTTGCCCAAGACCACAAGGAGCACCTGTGGGACTAGAAACCCCAGTCCTTCCGGCCCAAGGTTGCTGTCCTCTAGTGGGATTTGAACCCCCAACCTTCCGGCCTGAAGTACCTTGCCCCAACCACTAGGCCACTCCTCCACTCCAAATTATGCTTTGGGGTTTCAGCAGCCAGTGAAAGATTTGTTCATGCAGTCTCCATGCAAGGCTCCAGCCAAGTGCGCCTCAGTGATGGAGACGGTAGAGAGGCTGCTCAACCTCAGGGCTGTAGTACAGGTGCCTCCAGACCAATGCGGCTTCGGTCGGTACTCCATATACTTTGTAGTCCCAAAAAAAGAAGTGACTTTTCGGCCAATTTTAGATCTCAAGAGAGTAAATCGTTGCTTTTGCATATCTCATTTTCGGATGGAAACCCTGCAGTCGGTGATCATTGCAGTAAGAAAAGGGGACTTCCTTAATTCTCCAGGACCAAGCAGAAAGTCAGTCCTCACATATGGGTGACATTGACGTCGATGGAGCCCCTTGCGGAGCATTTCCCCAGCTTTCTATGAAAGCCTTTGGGAATACTGTCCAACAAAAAAGCACAATCCACGTGCCAACTACAGATCCAATAAAAACCGTGGAGGCAAGGAAGGAATTAAAATACCACCTTTATTTCATAAAGCCAGGCCCGACACAGGCTGTGTTTCGCTCATTCCTTCATCAGGGGCTTTTGGCTATAACAACATATAAAAACTCGTTAACAAACAAAATAAAATAATATAATTAATGAACTTAATCATATAAGGCACTCCTAATTATAAAAATACAAATGTAAATAGATAAAATCACTCACTATCACAGTACAACAAAAAGTCTGTGTCCCAAAGGGCCAATCAATAAATAAATAAATAAATAATGAATAAATAACTGCATGCTTGTAATACATATAAAACCACATAAACATATGATCACATTAATAAATATTCAAAAAATTACTGGCTCATAAAGCATAGCGAAATATCTGTTAAAAAAACATTAAAATATAAAATTAAAAATTAAAATTACAATTAATTACATACGTATAAACACACACAGTTATAAACTTAAAAATTTTAATAATTTAACACATATATGGACCACAACAATCGCACAAGAAACAACACAACCTACCATATATTATACTAAAAAGTATATTTTAATTATCTTCTCACCTATATAATCTTCTTGCCACACTGCAATAAACAAAGAAAAAGAAAAGGGAGAAAATAGAGGAGCCGTAACAATTAACTGCGTTCTGCAAAAAGTTTGTACAAAAAACAAAACACCTATTCGGTGCAAGGGTCAATATTGGATAAAAATGAACAATTAAATTATAAAAATATTAGTAATAATTAATTGATTAAATTGTTAAATGACAAACTCATAAAATTAATTAAGTCCACACAATTATAAAAAATCATAAAAACCATCACAAAAAAACCTCCATAAAATCTGAACCCAGGATAGCGCAACAGGACGACACCCAAAGTGTTTATATTAAAATAAAATTCATTAAATGCTATTTCATTCAATTGTCTAATTTAATATTATGTAATTACTTTCAATCCCCCAGAATCATACCTCAATTAGACATTTATTTATACAGGGGCATCTCAATACTAATTTACATCAGTATTTAACTTCATCTTGCTCAAAAATTTATTTACAAAATATCCTCATATAATTCTATCATTCTATACACAAGGTACCACTCGAGATCATAGATCCATCATTCACTCATACTATATATTCTTTCAATTAAAAATACTACTGCTATTCTAAAGCCATTGTGTCACAATTCATTAAATTTCTTTTCGCTTACCAGGTATGAACGCCAATTACTTGCAAAAATAATTCCTTCGCCGTTGCTCTCTCGTCTAACTATACCTGCATACGTATGGTATATTCTGATCTGCAAATACGCGGGAAAAGGATGACATCAATATCTTCCTTATTAACCGTCCAACCCTTTTGTCTTACATATGAACCTTATATACGAAGGAATTATTTTTGCAAGTAATTGGCGTTCATACCTGGTAAGCGAAAAGAAATTTAATGAATTGTGACACAATGGCTTTAGAATAGCAGTAGTGTTTTTAATTGAAAGAATACATGCTGTGAGAGGATAATTATACAAGGTGGTTTTAGGGAATGTCAGAGTTTATGATTTAGGGTCTACATCTATTTATATTTATGACAATATTCCATAAACATCATAAAAAAAAATTTTAAATTAAAAATTAACATGAGTAATTAGTTTTAAATATAATATATAGTATGAGTGAATGATGGATCTATGATCTCGAGTGGTACCTTGTGTATAGAATGATAGAATTATATGAGGATATTTTGTAAATAAATTTTTGAGCAAGATGAAGTTAAATACTGATGTAAATTAGTATTGAGATGCCCCTGTATAAATAAATGTCTAATTGAGGTATGATTCTGGGGGATTGAAAGTAATTACATAATATTAAATTAGACAATTGAATGAAATAGCATTTAATGAATTTTATTTTAATATAAACACTTTGGGTGTCGTCCTGTTGCGCTATCCTGGGTTCAGATTTTATGGAGGTTTTTTTGTGATGGTTTTTATGATTTTTTATAATTGTGTGGACTTAATTAATTTTATGAGTTTGTCATTTAACAATTTAATCAATTATTACTAATATTTTTATAATTTAATTGTTCATTTTTATCCAATATTGACCCTTGCACCGAATAGGTGTTTTGTGTTTTGTACAAACTTTTTGCAGAACGCAGTTAATTGTTACGGCTCCTCTATTTTCTCCCTTTTCTTTTTCTTTGTTTATTGCAGTGTGGCAAGAAGATTATATAGGTGAGAAGATAATTAAAATATACTTTTTAGTATAATATATGGTAGGTTGTGTTGTTTCTTGTGCGATTGTTGTGGTCCATATATGTGTTAAATTATTAAACTTTTTAAGTTTATAACTGTGTGTTTATACGTATGTAATTAATTGTAATTGTAATTGTAATTTTTAATTTTATATTTTAATGTTTTTTTAACAGATATTTCGCTATGTTTTATGAGCCAGTAATTTTTTGAATATTTATTAATGTGATCATATGTTTATGTGGTTTTATATGTATTACAAGCATGCAGTTATTTATTCATTATTTATTTATTTATTGATTGGCCCTTTGGGACACAGACTTTTCGTTGTACTGTGATAGTGAGTGATTTTATCTATTTACATTTGTATTTTTATAATTAGGAGTGCCTTATATGATTAAGTTCATTAATTATATTATTTTATTTTATTGTTTAACGAGTTTTTATATGTTGTTATAGCCAAAAGCCCCTGATGAAGGAATGAGCGAAACACGGCCTGTGTCGGGCCTGGCTTTATGAAATAAAGGTGGTATTTTAATTCCTTCCTTGCCTCCATGGTTTTTATCAGCCTTTGGGAATACTGCACGCATGCGCGGTCCCCTTCCCGCCTAAAGGTGCCATCTTGCTCAGCCTTTCTTTTTCCAAGGAGCCCAACGGACGTCTGTCCTAGTCACCTGGAGAAGAGTTAGATTTTTCTTGCGATTTCATCACAGTTTTTGTCCAGTTCGACGCCAGGTTCGGTACGCCAGTATCGAGCCCGTCCTCTCTTTTTTCGGTTTTTGCACTTAGTGGCTGGCATTCGCGCCCTTTTTTCTTTTTCCCTGGAAGGCCGCTTCTTTGACCTCGCGGGGACTCTTTTTTTCCCCGATGGCTTCCAGTGGTTTCAAAAAGTGTGATCGGTGCAAGAAACTGATGTCTCTCACTGACACACACGACTGCTGCCTTCCGTGCCTCGGTCCCGATCATGATCCTAAGATCTGTGGACCGTGTGGCAAAATGTCCACTAAGGCACTGCGAAGTTGACAGCATCAAAAGGAAAAGCTTTTTTCTGATTCGGCCTCTGGCCGGGCCCGGACCCCGACCCCGAGCATCGTTGGGGTTCCTTGGACAGGGGGTCCCCCGATCGGGAACGAAAGAGGAAGAAGCGGCTCGCGAGGGCAGCGTCGGAGGAGGTCCCTGGCTCCTCGAGGGCTAGATCTCGGACCCCCGAACACCGTCCCGGGCCTTTGGAACAGGAGAAGCTGTCCAAAATGCCTCGTGTGGAGCCGGAGTCTGCTGGACATGTAAGTCCTGTTGTCCTCGAGGATTCTCCTCCCAGGGAGCCGACGTCGGGCCCGGTGCTGCCAGGGCCCGAGTCGGTGTCTGCTGAGTCTCCTGAGCTTGGACTCAGGCTGACAGCCTTGGAGTGCAGACTGTCTGCCTTCATGGATCAGCAGCGGGAGACCGAGCCGATACTCGAGACCATGAAGGCTCGAGGTCGTCCTCAGTCGCGGTCACCCTCGACCTCCCTTTTGGGACCGAGGGCGTCGATGCCGGTGCCTTCGGCATCGGTGCGGGTGCTGCCGGGACCCACTCAGTCGGAGCCCCCCGACTCCTCTTCGGACGAGTCCGCATGGGAGACGGAGGACTCAGAGTCCCCTGACACCTTCCGGACTCGGAGTCCCCTGACACCTTCCGGACTCGGAGTCCCCTGACACCTTCCGGACTCACTGCAGTCCGAACCCCGGAGTAGATCCCCCCCCCCCTTCCCCCCGGAGTATACCCGGTTCTCGGAGTTCGTTCGGGATATGGCCACAGCTTTGGCGATTCCCGAGAAGCCTCAAGTCGAAGAGCTCGAGGCCCTCCAGTATGACTCTCCTCCGAAGAAGGCCTTTACTGTGCCGTTTCCTCCGATGCTAGAACGGCTCCTCTTCCGGATGTGGGAGGCACTGGTCTCGGCGCCGGTTCTGAGCAAGCGAGTCGATTCCATTTATCGACTCTGTAAAAGCCCTGGCTTCCAAAAGGCGCAGCTACCACACCATTCCATGGTGGTGGAATCGGCCATGCATCATCTGAAAAGCCAGAAGATGCACTCTGCGGTGCCCCCTGGCAGGGAGGCCCGGAACCTGGATGCGTTTGGTAGAAAGTGCTAACAGGGCTCGATGTTTGCGTGCCGTGTCCAGTCCTACCAGCTGTACATGGGCATGTACTTGCGGGACCTGGCAAAGGAGCTTGCCGGGTTCTCTGCTGGTCTCTCTGGGGAACCGTTTCAGAGTTTCAAGTCCTTGTCCTCGGGGATCTGGGAATGCTCTAAGTTCATGTCCCGAGCAGCCTACGATGGCTTCGAGGCCTCGGCCTGTGTTGCGGCGTCCGGCATCGTGGCTTGACACCAGGCATGGCTGCAGTCGTCGGATCTCGAGCCATGGGTACAGGACAAGTTGGTCGATGTCCCTTGCCAAAAGAGGTGAAAACCTTTTTGGCAAGCCCATGGCCAAGAAGGCTGCTGAGCTCGAAACCGAGCACCTCACCAGGACAAGGCTGTCCAGGAAAACTTCTGCCCCTTCTCAGAAAAAGAAGGGCTTGGGTAAGAAGTCCTTTTACCCGAGGAAGGCGACTGCCTACAAACAGTTCCCACATTACCAGGCCTCCCCAGCAGGGTCAGCAGGCCAAGGGGCAGGGACATGGGCCCCGTAGGCAGAAGACCCCCAAGCCTCCGGCTCCTTCTCCCACTCAGCAGGGTGGGGGTTTTTGACTCCCAAAGCATAGCCTCTCCGTCTCTGCTGTCCCCATCCCTGCACAGGAGGTTGACTAGCCTTGTTTGCCCACAGGTGGCCACCCATCACAGGAGACAGTTGGGTCTTAAGCATAGTCCACAAGGGCTATATGCTCCATTTCCAACAGTTGCATCCTCCTTACTTCCCAGGAGAGCCTCCCAGGCCTCCTCTGCACACAGACCTCCTCCTTCAAGAGCTTCAGGGTCTGCTGCGAGACAAGGCGGTGGAGCCTGTGCTTCCCCACCTACAAGGTCACGGTTTCTACTCCAGGTACTTCCTAGTACCAAAGAGAACCGTGGGCCTCAGGCCTATTCTCGACCTCAGAAATCTCAACAAGTTCTTGGAGAAAGAAAAGTTCGATGCTTGCTCTTGGAACATTACTGCCCTACCTCCAGCAAGGAGATTGGCTATGCTCCTTGGATCTAAAGGATGCGTACACTCACATCCTCTTTCATCCAGACCACAGAAAGTACCTCAGGTTCATTGTGGGAGGAAACCATTATCAGTACAGGGTACTGCCTTTTGGCCTCACCTCTGCCCCCAGAGTCTTTACAAAGTGCCTGACAGTGGTGGCGGCCTACTTGAGGAATCAGGGTATCTTTGTCTTCCCCTACCTGGACGACTGGCTCATCAGGGGTCAGACGTGCCAGGAGGCCAGGCAAGCCACCCTCCGAACTATCTCTCTCCTTCAACACCTGGGTTTTGTCATAAACTTCGAAAAGTTCACTTTGCTCCCCTCCCAGAACCTAGAGTTCATAGGGGCAAGGCTAGACTCTCTGCAAGCAAAGGCTTACTTGCCAGAAGACAGAGCCCAAAGATTGATGGACTTGGCAAACCAGTTTCTCAGCATGCCACTGGCTTCCACCAGACTCTGCCTGAGGCTCCTCGGCCACATGGCATCGACAGTGCATGTGACTCCAAATGCCTGGCTCCACATGAGGCCTGCCCAGTGGTGCCTCAGAACTCAGTGGACTCAGGCCACAGGAAGCCTCAGACAGAGTACGGGTGTCCAAACCATTCCTGCACTCCCTACGCTGATGGCTGCACCCCCCCCCAAACTTACTACAGGGGGTGCCTTTTCAGATACCTGTGTTCACAGTAGTGCTAACCACCGATGCCTCCTTGCAAGGCTGGGGGGCACGTTGTCTGGACAAGTGCACCCAGGGCCTGTGGTCTCCCTGGGAGGCCACGCAACAGATCAACCTACTGGAACTTCGGGCTATTCGTTTAGCCCTCAAGACTTTCTCTCAAACCCTGGCTCACCAGTCTGTCTTAGTGCAGACAGACAACCAAGTAGCCATGTTCTATGTGAACAAGCAGGGCGGCACTGGGTCCAGGCTCCTTTGTCATTAGGCACAGGACCTTTGCTTGTTTACGCTCAGGCACAACATGTTTCTCAAGGCTGTTTATCTCCCTGGCCAGGAGAACTTCCTGGCTTGACAGGTTGAGCAGAGTTCTGCAGCCCCATGAATGGCAACTGCACCCATTAGTGGTTCAGAAGATTTTCCTAAAATGGGGACTTCGATCCATAGATCTCTTTGCCAGTCCCCTCAACCGGCAGCTGCCTAAGTTCTGCTCCAGGCAACCGCTTCCCCTGAGGTGGGCAGCGGATGCCTTCCTGATTTCCTGGTCCCAGGGCCTCCTGTATGCGTTTCCTCCCACGCCTTTGGTGGCCCGAACCTTGTTCAAGATTCTAAGGGACAAGGCCTCGGTACTTCTGGTAGCTCCCAGGTGGCCGAGGCAGCCTTGGTTTCCACTTCTGCTTCAACTGGCAGTGGACACCCCACTACCTCTAGCCCGACCTTCTCTCTCAGGATCAGGGTTCTCTTCTGCACCCCAACCTCAAATTTCTCAATTTGATGGCCTGGAGGCTGCAAGGGTAGTGTTGGCTCCCTGGTGCCTGCCTCAGGAAATTGAAGAGGTGGTCTTGGCCTCTAGGAAGCAGTCCACCAGAAAAACATATGCCCCTGAAATGGAGAAGGTTCTCTTTGTGGTGTCAGCTACGCACAGAAGATCCTTTCTCCTGCTCTGTGCCAGTGGTGCTTCAGTACCTGCTGCACTTATCCAATCAGGGCCTCAAGTCCAATTCTGTTCGGGTCCACCTCTCAGCTCTAGCAGCTCACCACTCACTAGTGGAAGGACACTCCTTATCGGTTCACCCCTTGGTGTCCCAGTTTCTCAGAGGTTTGCTCTTGCTCAAGCCTCCTATCCGTCCTCCAGCTCCTGAGTGGGAGTTGAATGTGGTCTTGCAACAACTGACTCGCCCACCCTTTGAGCCGATGGCTACTTGTCCTCTCTGCTTCCTTTCCTGGAAGACGCTCTTCCTGGTAGCCCTAACCTCGGCCAGACGAGTGAGTGAGCTTCAGGCCCTGGTCTGTGACAGGCCTTACACTCGCTTCTATAGGAACACGGTAGTCCTTAGGACTCATCCTAAGTTCCTCCCAAAAGTTGTCTCCTCTTTCCACCTCAACCAGGAGGTGGTTCTTCCAACATTCTTCCCTAGGCCTCATGCAAGCCAGGCTGAGGCAGTCCTGCATACCCTGGACTGTAGAAGGGCCTTGTCTTTCTACCTTGAATGTACGCAGGGGCATAGGGTTACTCAGCTCTTCGTATCTTTTGACCCTAATAATTTGGGGTTATCTGTGTCCAAGCGTACCTTGTCCATCTGGATGGCTGACTGTATCACCTTGGCTTACAGGGCAGCTGACCTTCCCTTGCAGGGTCGGGTCACGGCCCTCCGTGTCAGGTTTATGGCTGCCTCAGTAGCTCATCTCCGCTCTGTACCGTTGGCAGACATCTGCAGGGCTGCAACTTGGTCCTCAAGCCAGACTTTTGCAGCTCATTACTGCCTGGAGAGGGAGTCCCGTAGGGACAGGCTTTTGGCCAGACAGTACTCCGGAATCTCTTTGAGGTTTAGGCAACTCCTGCCCTCCAGCCCTCTGTTGGGCTACCGGTGGGGGTTCTCTTTCAGTAAAAGCCTTTCTCTGATGCTGGGACTAGAGGGAGTTCTCTTGTTCAGCCTGGGTTCCTGGTAGCCCAGAGCTAGGGAGTCACCCATATGTGAGGACTGACTTCCTGCTTGGTCCTGGAGAAAGAGTAGTTACTCACCTGTAACAGGTGTTCTCCAGGAGCAGCAGGAATCAGTCCTCACAACCCTCCCTCCTTCCCTGGGAGTTGCTGTTGTACATAGTTCATTTTTGCATTTTTTTGTGCTTTCTTTTAGCTATGTCATCAGACTGAGCAAGATGGCACCTTTAGGCGGGAAGGGGACCGCCCATGCATGCAGTATTCCCAAAGGCTTCCGTAGAAAGCTGGGGAAATGCTCTGCAAGGGACTCCATCGACGTCGATGTCACCCATATGTGAGGACTGATTCCTGCTTCGCCTGGAGAACACCTGTTACAGATGAGTAACTACTGTTTCCCTGGACCTGTCGGAAGCATACCTACACATTCCTATATGACAGGAACATCAGAAATTTCGCAGATTTGCAGTTCCTCTGGGACATTTTCAATTCCAGGCCTTGCCGTTTGGGCTAGCTACAGCGCCACGAACGTTCACCAAGGTGATGGTGGTAGTGGCGGCGTTGCAAAAGGAGGGCGTTCTAGTATAACCTTATCTAGGTGATTGGCTAATCCAAGCGAAATCCAGGGCCGGGAGCGAATCAGCTACAGCCAGAGTGGTAACGTGGTAACATTCCTACAGAGTCTCGGTTGGGTGGTCAATATGTCAAAGAGCAAATTGATTCCGTCACAACATCTAGAATACTTGGGTGTTCGGTTCGATACAAACACTGGAAGAATCTTTCTGCTGCAACGATGAGCAAAGGGATTGCGGAGGTTAGTCGACAATTTTTGAGCAGAACAACTCCCACAGCGTGGCATTATCTGCAGTTGCTCAGGACCATGGCGGCGACTCTAGAGCTGGTCCCGTGGGCATGAGAGCCCACATGAGACCATTGCAGAGGGCATTGCTCAGACAGTGGTCACATCAAAACGATCCTCTGTCTCGGAGACTCCCTTGTCCGGCAGAGACGTGGCAAGGTCTTCAATGGTGGTTACTTCCAGGGTGCCTGGAGAAGGGGGATGCCTTTGGAAGCGCCTTGTTGGTTACTGCTAATGACAGACTCCAGCCTCTTGGGCTGGGGAGCTCATTGCCAAGGAAGATTTACCCAGGGTCAGTGGACTGATCGGGAAAAGGGCTGGTCAATCAACAGGTTGGAATTGAGAGCGGTGACGCTGGCTCTACAAGCTTTTCAACCCTATCTTCACAGCAATGCCGTTCGAGTGTTTTCCGACAACACGACTGCAGTGGCCTATATTAATTGGCAAGGCGGTACCAGTAGTGTCCCGATAGAAGCCGAGGCCGAACAGTTGTTCGAGTGGGCCGAAGTAAATCTGCTGGCTTTGTCGGCAGCGCATGTAGCAGGAGTGGACAATGTACAGGCCGACTTCTTGAGTTGAGTGAAAGTGGACCCGGGGGAGTGGGTCCTCCATCAGAACGTGTTTTACATGCTGATACGACATTGGGGAACACCAGTAATGGATCTCATGGCAACGTTCCAGTTGGCAAAGGTCAATCGCTTCTTCAGCGGAAGAAGAGAAAGGATGTCGGAAGGCCTGGATGCTCTCATACAGGTCTGAAGACACAAAAATGAGCACCTGCTCGCAGGAAAAGCTCAAAGAACACAAAGAACGAGCATAGTAGTAGGTCACTTGCGCTTTATTTAATATATCAAAAACCCAGACGCGTTTCGGCAGATGCCTTCATCAGGGGGTAGAGGACTGCAAACAAAAAACATATTAATCATAATAACATTTTAAACTTAAAAAATAGAAAAAATGATAAAAACATAAATTTAAAAACATAAATATGAATGACCATATATAGTATAAAAGACAAAGATAAATCTAATGTAAAACAGTCATATTATACTCACAAATCGTATTGTATCAGTACACTAGAAGAAGCGCATGGAGATGTATAAACATCTGGCACAGAACCAGTGATATAGTGGATAATGCTAAAAAACAATATTACCATTAATAAACAAGAATAAAACTACATTAATAGACACAATATAAATAAATAAATAAACACAACGGTGGGAAACCCAGACCCGAAGGCCCTAAGCATAAAGGACCAAAAAGGATAAATAGACAAGTGTGTATTTGATATATGTTCCATAATACTAAAGTGTGAAAAATATAAAAAAAATTTATACAAGTGGCAACTGATACTGTTCAAAATGATGTGGAAGTTATTGAAAACTTATTAAAAACAATGTGTAAGATTGACTTGTATGTTAACTGTATTAAACACCTAAGTGTTAAAATAAAACACAAGAGCAAACCAGAACCATGTTGGAAAATTCAAAATGAATAAGAAATAATGCCTAATAATAATAAATAAATACATATAAAAATAAACCTCAAATTCAAAAACAAAAAAAGTAGTATTCATATGTTAAAATTGTATTAACCCATTATAAACAATGGGCATAAAAGTGAACTGTGTAAATCGCAAACTGATAATGTTTAAGAGCATAAGCTGTGTAGAAAACCTATATGCATAGTCAATAATAAATAGTGCTTAGCAAAACAAAACTGATGGAAAACTGATCATGAACTTAGACATTATATTAAACATCATACTGACATAATATACAAAAAAAAGTGTAATTCTGAACCTAAAAGGTGAGTATGGGAAAATACCTTAAGCACTGCCAGCATTGCAAATGTAGTCCGAAAAGGACGCTGAAATTGGCGCGCTTTGAGGTAAAGAGCAAATAATGCATATACATAGGAAAAGCAAATAAATACAATTTTGCACAGAAAATAATGATAAAAAGTGAGTATGGGAAAATACCTTAAGCGCTGCTAGCATTGCAAGAGTAGTCCGAAAAAGATGCTGAGAATGGCGCGCTTTGAGGTGAGGGTCAAATTTTGCATACAAGCATATACATAGGAAAAAATACCGTTTTGCACAGAAAATAATAAAAACAGCTGAAATATGAAAAATTGTCAAAATGACGAGTTAAAAAGCTATATTGTATTATGTTACCCCGTTGAAAGCGGAAAAGAAATAAAAATACACTGCACTAATCGCAACTGATACTGTGTGAAACACAATGCCCTGGTTACAAACCTGACACTACACGGTTACTAAACAAAATAAACATCTGAGTGTATGGAGGTAGAATATCTCCCAGAGCCATAAAGCATTCTAGAAAATATAAAAAGCTAAAACCAGGTATATGTATAGAAGGAACAATTAACTAAAACATTAAATATCAGACACCAAATGTGTAAGTAAACCATGCTAAAAACTAAAAAAAAAACAGGCGAAAACAAATACCTTCAGCACTGCTAGCAAAATGGAGCAAATTTTGGAGTACGCTGAAAATTGGCACGCTTTAAAGGTCATATGATCAAATTTACATATACATATGTATAAGAAGAAAAACAAGGCACGATAGTGTAATCCGCGGGCAGGTGAAGAAAATGAAAAATACTCATTGTACTGTATTTTTACTATACCCAAAATAATGCACAACACACATGCCCGTATAAACATGATTGTAAAAAAGATCAATAAACTCAAACGCTGCGAGCAAAATGATAAAATTTAAGGAAAACTAGAGTAGAACACTTTTTTAAAAAAGGTGGAGAGGGAGAAACCATGTCATCAAAAGGGGATTATAAAAATATTATACATATCAACAAAAGGGGATTATAAAAATAATATACATAGAGGGGGGAAGAAGAGGAGGAAGGGGGGAGGAGAGGGGGAAGGGAGGGGGAGGGGAAGGGGAAGAAGGGGGGAGAGGGAGGAAAAGAGGTGAAAAAGGGGGAAGGGAAGAGAAAGGGGGGAAAGAAGGGGGGGTGGGGAAAGGAAGGGGGGAAGGGAAGAGGGAAGGGAGGGGGAAGGGGCGGAAAGAGGAAAAGGGAAAAAGAAACTGACATTGAAAAAAACAAAAAATGAGATACCAAAAAAATGGGACTGAACTAAAAATAAAACGCAACTTATTTATAAAAAAACAGACAAATTAAGGGCTCAATGGATTTTAACTCATAAACGAAGCGCTATTCTAGTCTGAGAAGGATCAAATCTAAATTACCTCCTCGCCAAGGTGGATGTACTACTTGCAGAACAAAAAATTTTAGATCAGAGACAAGATGATCTTTCTCAATCCAGTGATTAACCATTGGTTTATCTGGAACCCGTCTACTTAGACAACTTTTATGCTCAGTAATTCGTGTCTTGATAGGGCGAGTAGTCTTACCAACGTATAATAACTTGCAAGGACATATAATAATATATATGACGTTACTAGTTGTACAATTAGAATAATGATTGAGAGAGAAATTTTTGCCTTTAAGTGGATGTACAAAAACATCTTTCATTGAAATGGCGTTCAAACAGACCGAGCAGCGTCCACATTGAAAATGGCCTTTAACTTTAACAACCGGCATCGGCTTTGCGAGCGCTGATGGAACTAGAATATTTTTAATATTGCGATTCCTTTTGTGGGCAACAATGAGGGATTTATGTGCCATGGAAGGAAGAGAGGAAATAAGGTGCCACTCCCGTCTAAGAATATTGGAAATATCCTTAGAGAGGGCTGAAAAGGTTAAGGCACAAGCTAACTGATTCTCTTTGGTTGATGATTTCTTTTTGAGGAGCAGGTTTCTATCTGAGGATTTGGCCTTATTATATGCTTTACTAATGACATGCATAGGATAACCTCTTTCTTAATCAACTGCTCATGTTGGCTGCATGCTTCTCAAAATCATTGTCCAACGTACATAACCGTCTAACCCTTAAAAATTGGCCATAGGGCAAGTTATCTTTCAAGGATTTATGAAAACTGTCATAGCGTAAAATCGTATTGCGATCAGTAGGTTTCCGGTATAAGTCCGTGAGGAACCCATCTATGCCCTTTCTAATATTAATATCAAGATACGAAATTTGGTCAGAACTGAAAAATCCTTCAAATTGTAGATGTTCATCCTGAGAATTGAGCCAAAGAAAAAAAGCTTGTAAATCTTCTTCAGTGCCGTCCCAAACCAAGAAAACGTCATCTATATAGCGTAACCATAATTTAATAAACTGCTTAAATGGATGGTACTGCAAAAACTGATGTTCGAAATTAGCGACGTAGAGATTGGCACCCCTTTCACTTATTTATAAAAAATACCTTGAAAACAGAAAAAATTCTCACACATAGCTGACTGTCATCTGGGTTAAAAAGCAAGTAGGAATGCGTATTGGTGGATTGTCTTCCCCCTGCTGTTTTTGCTGGCAGCTTCTCAGACGATAACGGAGTCTTTCTACTCCTACTCAAGTCTGTATGTCTTTCAATCTTCTCATAAGATTTTGTCTGCTGCCCAGCAATAGTTAGAACTGCAGGAGCTCTTAGTGGTTACACCACTGGCTTGCTGACCAAGAAACCAGAGTTTGTTCTCCAGTTTCAATTTTTTCTGGTCTTACTACTAAGTCCCAGACAGTCTACAGCCTTTCCTGGCCATTGTTGCAGACACTTCTCCTCACCTTCTATTCTTGGCCTTCCCCAATCCTTGGGCTTGGCAGAATAGTTCAGGATATTCATTGGCTCTTAAACAGACAGTTTTTTCTTCTAAATGACCTGCAACATGCTCTCTGCATCTCTACAGAGCAGCTCTTCACTATGGGGCCTTGTTAGAGAGCATATAATTCTAGATGATTAGGAAGGGCTTTACCTAGTTATGTCGACTGGGTTACCCTGCCCTTACCATTTTCCATTAAAATCTTCTTAAATAAAGGACACAGACCTTTAATTAAGCGAAGACCTGGACAATAATCTAATTCCCTGGATTGGTTCACATCTCTAGTGCACCCCTCCACCAGGGATGTGTTTTTTTCTTTCACTACAGCCAATCCATGTCTATTTCCTTCCATCTTCAATTCTTCATAGCAGAATTCATATTCATCTTTTTCTCCAGCTGCCTGCTGGAGTTATGGAGGGATTCAGACTTCTTGTCTGCATATCAGCAACATCCTCTGCAATTTTCATGTAGGTTTCCATTCCTGGTTATTTAAGGGCAAGAGTTCTTACAGGACTCGGCTATGTGTGTATATATGTGTATGAATGTATATGTATGTATATGTATGTATGTGTATGAATGTATATGTATGTGTATGTATATATATATATATGTATGTATGTGTGTGTATGTGTCTCCAGGAACAAGCAGGAATGAGTCTTCACATATGGGTACGTCGGTACCGACGGAGTCTGCGCGGGAACGCTTCCCAGCTTCCAATCAGAAAGCTTTTGGAAGCATCCCACCACGCCTGCGTGCTGCCTTCCCGCCCTTCCCAACTCTCTCCTCAGTTTTCGTTTTTCCGCGGAGCCGGCAGGACGTCCTCCTGTCACCGCAGAAAATTCTTCTTTAATTCTTTTGTTTTCTTGTGGTCGCGGCTGTCTCCCCGACTCCACCGGTACCGCCGGTGTTTCTTTTTTCTTTTTTCTTTTTTTTGAAATTCAGGGAATATTTTCCCTCAGTTTTTTGTCTTAAGGTTTTTTAGGCCTTCTAGGCCTCTCCATGTCCCTCATGGAACCGCCAACCTCTTTCTCTAAGAAATGTCTAAGCTGTGGCGGTACAGCTTTATTTTTAGACTCCAAAAACTGGTGTCTAACTTGTTTGGGTCCTGACCGTTTTCCTCCGGAGCCCTCGGGCCACAGTATTGTGAGAAGAGATTTTCAACATTGAGTTTCCCTCGATACCAGGTTCCCTTCCAGTGTCAGGGCACCGACAGTTTCTTCTTCTACACAGGATCAGGTAACCCATAAACAATCTGTTAAGACTAGCCAACCCTCGAGTGGTAGGTCTCATGCACAGCATGAAGACGGCTCCGGCCTTGCCCTCAAGGGTCCATTGGCTTCAAAACCCCGGTGGGAGTCTTCAGCCTCTAAAGCCTATGAGGGGTTTCAGGTTGTTCCTGGGGCTCACCCCTCACAGAACATACCTGAGCCATGCTCGGTGGTGGCATCCGCTTCGAGCGGTACCGATACCCCGGCATCGGCACTGGTGTTGGACGGTTCACTCCTCACCAGGGATCGTCATCTGGCTTTCTCGGTACCTTCGGGACCGGTGGATACGCTCCAGACTGACTTTCCAGTATCGGCATCAACGCCGATACTACCACCGACGTCGGTACCCTCTAGACATGCATCGATAGACTCGCTTCCTTCGATGCCGAGTCTGGAATCGATCTCTAGTCTGGAAGACTGGGTACCGACATGTCTCGGTACCGATACTTACTGGTACCGGATGCTCGGTACCGAGGGTGATTACCAAAGGCGTTCGGTTACCTCTGTACCGATTGAGCTGCCACCGATGACTGCTCCGATGTCGGTGTCGCCTTCGATTCCGACAGTGCTACCGGTATCGGTACCGGTATCCACAGTAGCATCGGGGCCAGCTCCTTCCATGCTTCTTTCACCAGGGTCACTCCTTTCTATACCAAGTCTGGAGTCGATACCTGGCATGGACGATGCAGTACTGACTGTCACAGGTCCTGACCTCCAGTACCAGCATCCATCCCTTAAGGATCCTTTTTTGCACCGTGCAGGATCTTATATTCCTATATACTCAGGTAGATCCTCCGGTGCCCGGGCTAGTTCTTCAGGTCTAGCCTGTCCAGGGAAGGTTCTCTTTGGAGATCCTTTTCAGAATTTCCTCCTGGATATGGCAAGATCTCTTGCCATTCCTATCCCTGGCCATGATAAGAACATAAGATATGCCATACTGGGTCAGACCAAGGTCCATCAAGCCCAGTATTCTGTTTCCAACAGTGGCCAATCTAGGTCATATGTACCTAGCAGTTTCCCCAAGAGACACAAGTTCCACAATGCTTGTACTGGATCAAGCATTGATATCTTCGGTCACTTCTTAATAATGGTTTATGGACCTTTCCTCCAGGAACTTGTCCAAACCTTTTTTAAACCCAGCTACACTAACAGCCTTTACTACATGATCCTACACAAGGCTCTGTTTCTACTGAAGCAAAGGAAAACATAATGCTTCCTTTGCATCATTCCTTGCAAGATCTTCTTCTAAGAATGTGGGAAGCACCTTTAAAGGTACCCTCACCTTCTAGAGCAACTGATCATCTGGGTTTCAAAAGACTCAACTTCCTCATCATTCCATTGTTGTGGAATCAGCAATGAGGAAGGTGAAAAGTAAGAAGAAGCACTCTTCTTACCCACCAGGTCGTGAGTCTAGGACACTAGATGCCTTTGGACGTCAAACCTTCCAGACATCCATGCTGTC